>CBVK0105301281.1:0-16734 GCA_900067695.1 Picea abies | reverse complement strand
GCTCTTCCGATCTCACGTCTCTGGTTCTACAATCTGCACCCTTGTGCTCCCAACCTGGCACACACGCTCATTTAAGCGTAAAGAACCCAGTCCCGTACGCAACCGCGCACCGGTACAAACCGTAGAACGGTTAGGGCGCCTCCAGCCCTTAACCGCCTCGGCATTGGGTCACATGGCCCATGAGACCTTGGGCTGGGCGCAAAAGTAGTTGGTCCGTTTGAAAACTTCCACAACCGTGCATTTCCCGCTCACGGTTAAACCATTGGTTATGTAAAACAAAACCCACGGAAATATATATAACCGCGCGCAATGTATTATAGGTCGCGGGTTCAAAACCACGCGCCAACACATATACATAAATACATTGCAATGTATTTGTAATACAAATCTAATACATGAATCGCGCGCCCAAACACTTCCGGGCATATGTATATGGTCATATATATATCGCAATAAAACCAAGGGTCGGGGCTTAAGCCCCGGCCCGCCCCTTTTTCTGCCATAACTAAACTTTAACTTTAAATATAAGTGCAATGGGCTATGTAGCAAGGAACAATTGCGGATATGTTGGCTAGTGGAGTGTTTGTTAAGTCATTACATAGAGAGGGAGGTCCCGGGGTCGAACCCCGCGGACTCCCACATAAATTTTTAACATAACAAATAATGACCAACCAACGAGGGCCACGTGGCACCCATGCATTGGGCCACGTG
The DNA here is from genome assembly GCA_900067695.1 of Picea abies. Lineage (NCBI taxonomy): Eukaryota > Viridiplantae > Streptophyta > Pinopsida > Pinales > Pinaceae > Picea > Picea abies. The sequence continues at coordinate 16,023 of CBVK0105301281.1, read as the reverse complement.
CCCTCTTGTCATTAGCTTGCCAATGTGACACGTGTCATCACACGATTCGTCAATGAACAACCAACCACCAATCGCCATGTCATCAAACTGCCATGTCAGCAAGATGGTATGGCCGCCCACGTGGCCGTACGGACTGTACGGACAGGTACAGTCAGCATCCCAAATTTTTCCCTGTTTGACTTGGCGGTCAAAGCGCGATATCTCCTCCATACGGACTCCATTCGCGAAAATAAATATACCGCCGGAATCAGGAAAACGAGACGGACGCAATGGCACTGTTTTCGTCTCAATCTGAGCACTTTGAAAATTGAGCAAATTTTGATCCCCTGATCAGGAAGCAAATGAGACTTTTGAAATATACAGAAGATCGACTGGTTAGCTTGAGTGAAAGGATCATAAGACAAAAAGGTGGAGACAAAAGGGGGGGAGGAAAAACCTTTTCCCCACCACTGTTAGTATTGCAACGCCCATTGTTTGTATTGCAGTCTCCGTAAATCCTCTCTGCTTGATGTGGTCATGGATCACATTACCCTCTGGTAGGGCATTTCTTTGAATACATCCCTGTAGAAGACAAATATACATAGAGAAGTCTAAACGTTTACCTGTGATACCCGGAACGCCTAAAGCCTCGCTAAAGTGACCTTGTTTACAGAGTGTCGAGATGGTCAAGAGATGTGGGCTCCTTCTTTCTCCTATGGGGTGATCTCCTCTGTCCCAGCTTGCTGTCAATCGGGGTTGGCTGAGTTTTTTTTAGTGTGGGTTATGAAATTTGGGCGTAGTATTGATCGTGGATGGGGTTTTCAAATTTGGGCGGCAAGGGTTTTCAATAGTGATTAGGTTTTGTTTGCTAATTTTTTATTTTTTTGTTTATAATAATATAATTAATATATTATATTGAGGGCGTAACGGTTAAGAACATGAGTTTACTCCCTAGAGGTCATAAGTTTACGAAGATATGATTGCAATGACAATGAAGATGATAGTGACGATGATGACGATGAAAATGGTGATGATGACGTTAATGGAGGACTTATTTGACCCAAATGTACTAGTCCTTCTGGAGAAGTAACCAAATGACCCAATTAATTTTTCCAACGTCGCCTTTGAGGGTTTTCAATACTAGTTTGTATACAAAGTTAATGGTTTTCTTTCATTAATACTATGAGTCCACAGTCTAATCTACCATTGGTACAAATTATTGGTCTTACTGCCAACACATGGATTCAATTTACTTCCCTTGAATATCTCCACTGCTCTACCTCTATCAGATGGGGCTACGACTTGACGCCAATCACCAGTGTTGTAACTAACGCTGATGGCTATGCAAAACCTTTGTAAATAAATCCACCACCATTTGGACAACCAACAACGGGCTCTATAAACCCTCAATCCATGGCTAACGACTCAACTCCACAACTACCAAGTCTGGTCGCTATGCTTTAACTCACAATCAAGTGGGGCTACTCGAATAATCCATCATACACAGTGTTGCTTTGGGCTAAACGCGGTAAATCAAAACAACGACTAGTGGTGCGGGTGGTGCTTGTTGGGTGGTTTTCTCCTCTGCCTCTGTCGGATTGAGTTTTTCTATCTGAACCTGCCCTAAGCAACAAACGAACGATGTATGAGGAATCGAGACTGGTTTTTGCTGACTTTTGCGAGGTACCTCTCTCCCACCAACCTTCCTCCCACTAAGTTTATTGACATTATTGCCATTATTTTTTTTTATTATTATCACTATTAATTAATTAATTTGTTTTTCATGTGATGCATCCTTACTTTACATAGAATAGAACATTATCATGTCAATCAATCCACCATTATGAGTTGGTTCGATTAGTTGATGCCTAAACACATCATCTAGCCACCTCCCCAATGTTTTTTCGACCATCTGGACACCTTCATTTTTATCCAAAACTCAACACTAGGAGTATGTTTTTCAATGCTCTTCAATGTTGGCAAGAAGGTTATAGTCTAGGACACCAACACAAGTGGCGATTCCATTGGATACTTGTGTATAACTATATCCTTCTTAAATCCAACAACACTATATCCTCACACGTGGCTATCTTATATGCCATTCACTTTCACAACATGATCATAAGTCCTAACTTTCCTTGGTGATTATCGCATAACCAACACGAAATGACATGACATTCTTCATATGATCAACGCATTAATAGATTTTGAACATTCTTTATATGTCCAATATTTCTTACCTTTACCATACCCCACCTGGGTATCATTCATATAAATGTATTCAAACATCAGAAGCATATCAACTTTTGATACCAAAGCATGGTTGAAGGAATTGTTATCCAATTTCTTTTCAGTTCTCATGCAACATTGGCATGACCAATTTCATACCTATAAGGTTTCCATCAACATATTTGATGTTACCTAATCCACTAGTGACTTATGTAAAATCACATGATCCCTCATCCAAACTATTGACAAGCATCCTCTCGTCCTTATTCTTTCCGATGAGGTTGACTATCATAGGTAGCTGCATCATCAACATTTTCAACCATGTCCTCAACCATTCCTAGTTATGCAATCACATCAACCACATTTAATCATCACACCATTCTCATTGCATATGTAACAACAAACCACTTTTAATCAATATGCAATACCATATATGCTCAAGCATATCTATATGCACTCTACTAGATATACATGCATTCCAACTAGTACATATGCATTCCAACTAGTTTATTCTCTTGCATTTTCCATCATTCCTATGCCTTAGTTATGCCTTTGATGACGTGTTGGAGCTACGAAAGCATGCAACAGAGTGTATCGACAATGAGGAGCTTATTGACAATGGTAAAGGGACATAAGAGAGAATAAACAAAGACAGAGAAGTATTTTCAACAACTTACCATTCTCTTCGCGAGTTCGCTCTCCTGGCCGGTGCCCTCCACGAGCTCTCTCTCCCAGTGCCCTCCGTGAGCTCTCTAACCGTGCAGCTTGTGAGCTTTCTCCCTGTGCCCTCCGCGAGCTCTCTCTAACCCTGAGCTCGAGCTCTCAGCTATCTCTGCTTGTGAATGGGCGAGCATAAAAGTATTTTCATGAATGGGCGTGAGTATTATCATTGCATACCTCTTAACATGAAATTGCAGCCTGCTTACCCATTCAACAATTGAACATTACCATATAGTTTCAATTTCCCACAAAAAATTACCACCAAAGGTGTTGGAACCCAATGGGGGTCATTAAGGGAATTTTTCAAGGGTACCTTTCCATAATCCCACAAGTGAGTTTACTTGTGTTTATAAGTAACATAAAGGGCCACTAAGGTTTCCTTAAATAAATTTGAAGCCTTGGGAATGAAGTTACCAAGACCTAGTGTGCCAGTTGATGTTGACACAAATTATAGTAAAACACTAGAATTGGGTTAACTAGGTGTTTCTTAAATCCATTGTGTGGATAAGGGGTAGTTCTAGTGATATCCAATTCAAAATGATTTCCCCTTCGATTGTACACCCTTATGAAGGTCTTCTCGATAAATCACAAATGTTACGAAGGACTTTAAAACTAGTTATTCAACTTTTAAGTTTCCAATTTAAATGGTCTTAGGGATTTTGAAATGACTACCCAAACCTAACACCAAGGCTCTATATTAAGGCTAATGTTGGCATGCTAGACCCAAAATATAAATGTTTAATTCATTGTATAATCTAGATTAATTTTAGGGTTGTTATTTAGTGATGGGTTGTGCCTTTCGTACTTAATAATGCACAAATGCAAAAAATTAAGTGTTGTAAAAAATGAAATTAAAAATGGAAAAAGGCATGAAAACCTATAGATGTTATTTTCCCTTTCCCTTTGTTCCTTTCATTATAGAAACCAAAAAAACTATTATCAATAGGCAATACATATAGAAGGCTCAAAACCACTATGAAAAATAAATCTTTAACCCTATTTTGTAAGCCCAAAAAACCAAAAATATGCGGGAAAATGCTTTACAATCATGAAATTGTGTAGAAAAATGGTTTCCATACATGAAATTACATAAATGGGGATAAATAATGGACATGCATATCGAAAAAAAATAACAGTGTGTGCTTCCCTATAAAACTTCATGAAATTACATGGAAAAGGGCCAAACATACATGAAACTAAAGAAAAAATTAAAAAAATTGAAAAAACAAAAGGGAAGGCAATCATGCATAGAACTAAGGTGGATTTTTGAAAAAAAAAATTGAGAAGCATACAAAAGGTTAAAAAACCAAAAAATCCCTAATAATCAATCAAAGAAGGAAGAGTTAAAAAAAACTTCCCTCGTGGACTCACCATTTTGTTGTAGGAATATTTTAGCATAGTGAGTAGAAACCATTCCACAATAGTGGATTGATATGCTAAGGAACAACAATAAAAGAATTACCTATTCTACCCTCTCAAACAAACAAGCAAATGATGGAAAACTAAAGTTTAAGAGGAAAGAGAAAGGATTATACATGTGAGACATTCCTTTCAAGATATTCAAAGCTTTAGGTTGAGTTGAAAGAGAAGGAGAAGAGAAACAGTCTTGAAATAAACCTACACACAAGACGACGAATAAAATCTTAATGTTTTCTATAATGGTAAACTCTAGCATTGACATGCTCAAAATGGTAAAATGCATAATTTACTTAATACCCATCCATAAAATTGCATATAATTGACATGAAACAACAATGTGAAATGGGGAAAAGAAATGAAACTATTATGTAATCAACAAGAAAATAGTGCATTGTTACCTTGCATGAGATGGGTAGATCTAAACCTTATCTCCTCAAGGTTCTTTCCTCATAAGGGCTCATGAGTCCAAAAGCATCTCCATATCTCTTCCCAAACTTCAAACAAGCAAGTAGAAAATGTACAAGAATGGTTCCAATATGGGGAACAGAATATAATTCTAATGACACAACCTTATAATTCAATACAAAGATCCTCAAATTAACGTATAGGAGGCCTTTTTGTACGTGGAGGGTGATGATGGATTCCCTTAAATAAACATAAGATGAATGAGAGTAATAATGAAGGACCAACACTTGGCCTTGTCATAGGAGAGGTGAAAATGGGGGTGACACAAGACTTCCATTGACATAGATAAAATATGAGAGGGACATAGGTAAGAAATCATGAATTAAAATCCATGGGGGGGATGACTAAATTGATGTCAGAATGAGGAAAATAGAATGAATATGTTTGTATATTTAGGTGGAGTAAACACAATTTAACAAGTATAATGACAAGGTGGAATGACACAACTAGAGTAATCAATATTCATACTTCAATCAACAAAACATTGACACCTCCATGGACTCATGGGGAATATTCATGGAATATGAATATTTTTATTTAATTTTTATTCTTCTTTTATCTTTAGTGGAAAGAATAAAAGAATATGTTATGTTAATGAGAGAGGACAAGTATCAACGTGTAAGAAAATGCATTCTCAAGTGTGCAAGGGAACATAAGGGTGAAAAGCAAGTAGAGAAATAAGTGTGCAGGAAATGATGGACACCTTAATGCAAGCCCCCTCTCAAATGACAATGTTTTGTATTCATTTGGAGCTTTGGAGTCTTGTATAAGCAATAAGAAATAGGTGAGAAACAAAATGTGAAGTGTAGCAACAAATTACAAAAAATAGGTGGGAGCCCATAAGGGAGTGGATAGGAATTGAGTAGAGAAGAGAATGAGGTTCAAGTGCCATCTAAGACTATAAAGGATCTCATTTATATAGGGAACACTCACGATGGATGTCAAACTACAAAGGGTGCTAAATTGAGGTGTTGGCATGTTTTACAAGCAGAGTATGCTTGTCATTGATGGTAAGTACAACAATGATGATGGCTTGAGTACATGAAGGATGTGCCAGGCGGGCACCAGAAGTCTTTTGGAAATACGTTGCAGAGCAAGCTCGACAAGATCAGAGTATGCAACGATGGATCTCATTGAAGATTTCCCGATGAACATCAGATATGAGCCCGAGGTCCGACCGATGTTGGATCCAGAAGAACTTACACACTCTTTAACGAGCAAGGTGAAATGCGAAACCCCGAAAAATCACCTCAACAAAGACTCCATTTCGGATTTTCGGTTACCGAGACATGGAGAAGTCAAGAGTCGAGACTCTCCAACACAGGAGTCTCGAAGTCGCGAAATGTGAAACCCCGAAATCATGAAATAGGCGCATCGCTCGAAGTTTTGGCTACCGGGATTTCGGTTACCGGGAGATGGAGATGTCAGAGACTCACATCATCAGGAGTCTCGAAGTGCCGAAATGCGAAAACCCGAAACAGGCGCATCGCTTGGAGTGTTGGATACTAGGATTTTAGTTACCGAGAGATGGAGATGTCAAAGACTCACATCATCAGGAGTCCCGAAGTGTTGAAATGCGAAAACCCGAAACAGGCGCATCGCTTGGAGTGTTGGATACTGGGATTTTAGTTACCGAGAGATGGAGATGTCAGAGACTCACATCATCAGGAGTCCCGAAGTGCCAAAATGCGAAAACCCGAAACAGGCGCATCGCTTGGAGTACTGGATACTGGGATTTTGAATACCGGGAGATGGAAATGACAAAGAGTCTCATCATAAGGAGTCTTGAAGTTGTGAAACCTGAAGTCGAGAAATGATAAAGACTCCATACCGGAGTTTCGAATACTGGGAGTAGGAGGAGTCAAGAGTAAAGACTCTTCGTCAGAGGAGTCCCGAAATCACGAAACCCGAAGTCGTGAAATGTCACAGACAAGCTCTGTTTCGGAGTTTCGGGCACCGCGACATGGAGAGTCAAGAAACTTTACCACAGTAATACCGAAATGTCTATTCGCCGAAATGAGAAATGCTGGAGTACCGGACCGTTGATCTAACTCCATTTCGGAGTTCCAGATACTGGGAGTTGAAGTGTCGAAAAACTTCACCACAGGAGTATCGAAATGCTGAAGTGTCGAAATGCTGAAGTGTCGAAATGCGAAATTGCGAAATGCAGTTTTTTTGAATAAGGCTATGGTCATAGCCATTGGTCACATCGGCGAGAGATAGAGGAAAGAGCTAGAGCAACCAAGCTCCATTTCGAGGATCGCGACATGGAGTGTCGAGACACTTGATCACACAAATCCTGAAATGACGAAGAGTGGAATGCTGAAATGAATGCAAGACTAATGAAATTCATCCAACGGTGCAGATGAAATTGAGTCAAATCAGAGGGCTACTGTTGCACGTCATAGTGTAACTACCAGAAACCACTGATGGTTTCTGCTAGAGGACTCGAAGACACTTCGGGGTGATTGACAGAGGAGGTGAAGAAGCTCAAGGCATCTGCAAGTAGAACATTTAATGTTCATGGAGGTGATTAACAACTGGAATGAGCGTTGGAGCCTGTAATTGCAACAGAGTAGTTGAGCTCGATTGTAACAAAAGATGAAGAATCTTAACTGCTGGTGATGCGAAGTAACTTGATCATGACACCCAGTGATGATGGACACATGGGATTAACAAACAGAGAAGCTGAAGAGTTTCCATGATGAACAGGCAGAGCACTCGACATGGAGAGGATTCAGAACCATTGGACATAGGGCATGCACAAGATGCACAGAGAGCATAAGAAGGTCGAAAAAAAGAAGAAGAGATGGGAGCGGTTGCGGTGAAGTGGGATGCATGTGTGAAGAAGGAGGTGGAGTGTAGCAGCTGAAATGGACAGAAGACAAAAGGTGCATTGAATGGGAATGGTGCAGAAAGCACAAAAGGTAGAAGAACAGAAAAGTACAATGGATGCGTGCAGGAAGACAGTGAGGAAGATAGAGCAGCGAAATATTGCAGAACAGTGATGAGATTGGTAAGCTGTTGTTGAACACTATATCACTGTAATAAGTTTTGGTAATTCATATTCATAAACCAGGGTGGTAGGGAGGTGCTAGGGGGGACTGGTGTCCTCGGAGGTTCAAGTGGGTGCTTGAACACAGGGAGTTGTAGCTTCTGTCTAGTTGGTACTAGAGAAACCAGGGAGTTGGTGCTTCCTTCTTGTTGGTGCTAGAGAAACCAGGGAGTTAGTGCTTCTTTCTAGTTGGTGCTAGAGAAACCTGGGAGTTGGTGCTTCCTTCTAGTAGGTGCTAGAGAAAACAGAGAGTTGGTGCTCTCAGCAAGTTGCAGCTTGCAAAAACAGAGGTTGTAGCCTCACAATGAGTAGGTGCTCATATGTATGATAATGTAAAGAATGTAAATAATTCTTATCATATAAAGACGAAGAGGTTTTTACCCTTTATGGGTTTCCTCGGGAAGTATATGTCTCTATGTATCTCATATATGTGACTATTGTTGAATGTGCCATTGCTTATTATCCTACATTATTGTGATTATCATTGAGTGCCTTGTAAATAATTTAAAAGAAGCATAATTGTTTAAGCATGGTAACAACTGATTCACCCCCCCCTCCCCCTCTCATTTTTCCAACAATTGGTATCAGAGCCGGCCCCTTTCGTCTAAGGGTAGATCCTAAAGCTTAAACATGTCAAGCCATGAAGGAAATTCAACCAATAAGGCCCCTCTGTTCAATGGAACAAACTTTGCCTTCTGGAAAGTTAGAATGAAAACCTACATAATGGCTTTAGGTGCAGATGTCTAGGATGTGGTAGATACTGGTAATGTAAAGCCAATTGTACTAGATAATAAGGATGACAAGCTAGAATTTAGCTTCAACGCTAAGGCTATGAATGCTATCTTGAGTGGACTTGCAGAAGCAGAATTCGTAAAAGTTATGCACCTAGGAACTGCCAAAGAAATGTGGGACAAACTCATTAGCAGTTATGAAGGTAATGAGAAGGTAAAGGACGCCAAGATTCAAACCTACAGAATATAGTTTGAACAGCTGAAGATGAAGGAAGATGAAACTATTGGAAAATACTTTTTGAGAGTAGAAGAAATGGTAAATGCAATGAAAGCACTTGGTGAAAAAATTGAGGAACCCTCTTTAGTTGATAAAATCTTGAGATCTCTCCCAGATAGGTTCAACCCAAAGGTCTCTGCTATAGAAGAACTTAATGATCTAAAAACCTTGGAGTTTGATCAACTTCTAGGAACCTTGACTGCACATGAAATGAGAATAGTTAAAGATAAACCCACCTCCGGAGAAGCATCATTTAAAGCAGATAAGAATGAGGATTCTGAGCCCAATGAAATTGAAGCAAAATTTGTGAAGAGGCTGAAGAAGGGATCAGGAAAATACAAAGGTAAATTGCCTTTCAAATGTTTCAACTGTGGTAGGATAGGTCATTTTGCAAACAAATGTCCCCACAAAGGAAAGGATCAGACATGTGATGATGAGGAGAAGTACAAACACAAAAAATTCTTTAAAGAGAATAACTTTAAGAAGAAAAGTCTTTGCGTAAACAATGATGATGATCCTTCAGATGATGAAGACAATGAATCCTCTATTGAAGATAAACTAAATGACTTCATACTTATGGCCAAAGAGGATTATGATAATAACAACACAGGGAGTGATGTTAATGAAGAAGAAGTTGTGGTTGACATGGAAGGAGAACTGATCATTGCACTGGAAGAGATTGACAGACTAAGAATCAAGAACAGAAAGCAAAGACAATTGTTGATACAGTTCAAGAAAGACAGTAAAAAACCTGATGAAAACCTTGTCCTACTAAAAGTAGAATTAGAAGAGGCAAAGAAAATCGAAGACATTATGAAACGACGGTTATCAAAAAAGAAGGCAAGATGTGAAGCATTAGAACAAGAAGTAGTGAAAACTAGGAAAGAGATGGAGAAGTTTCAAGCATTGTATAATCAAAATCTGTCAAGTATCAAAGCCTCAGAAGGATTAGCCACCATCCTGAATCTACAAAGGAATCCAAAATTGAAAACCAGTTTGGGTTATGAAGAGGAATCAAGTAGTGGCAAGCCAAGAAATGAAGAACCCATCAAGTTTGTCAAATGTACAACCAATAACAACAATGAACCTGCAGAAACAAAGGAAGACAATCAGCCGCCCAGGACGAGTAAGGAAAAAAATTCAAGAACTGAATCTATAGAACAAAGAAATAATGCACTCGTTGTTGAAAGACGTCATCAGCATGGAAGAAATCGATTTGCACAAAGAAGACAACCATTTCCCAGGTACAAAGAATTTTTCCATGGCTATTGTTTCTACTGTTCTAACTTTGGTCACAAAGCTGTAAATTGTTCCTTAAGACTTAGACATGAGAAATTAAGATTTCAAAGGAATAAATACTTCCCACAACAAAGAATGATACAACCAAGTATCAATCCTTCACAGACTGCAAATTGCCAAATTAAGTCTAGGGACATGCAACTAAGGAGGCCAAGAAATAATCAACAGTCAATGAGTAGAAAACACTACAACAATAAGTTTGACCTATTGAATAATGAGATTGAATGGTTCACCTGTCATAACTTTGGACATAAATCTATTGACTATCGGTTAAGGAACTATGAACTAGATTCGAAATCCCCTGCTGAAAATGTCAAGTTTTGGAAGAAGAAGGAAAGTGACAAGTGTGGATTAGTATTGTCCGCTCAAATAAAAACGAACCCTTGGTATATAGACAATGGATGCTCCAAACACACAACGGGAGACAAAGGCAAGTTTCTATCTCTAAGTGAAAGCAAATGAGGGAACATAACCTTTGGAAATGATGCTCCAGGGAAAATAAAGGGCAAAGGGATGGTGAGCTTAAGTAATGGAAAAGGAAAATCCCAAGATGTTCTACTTGTAGATGGGATGAAACATAATCTGCTTAGTGTAAGTCAAATGTGTGACAGAGGATGTGAAGTGGTGTTCACGTCCAAGGACTGCAAGATAAAATATGTAACCTCAGAACAAGTGGTGGCCAAAGGCATAAGGACATAAAATAATGTATATGTGCTGAAAGAAAATAGAGAAGAATGTCATCTAAGAAAACATGATGAAAGTTGGTTATGGCATAAGAGACTTGGACATCTAAATTTCGACCACTTAATCAAACTCAAAAACCTCGAGGCAGTAAAAGATCTTCCGAGAATATCAAAGCCCCAAGATTCAATGTGTAAACCCTGTCAAGTAGGGAAGCAAAACATGACACAATTTAAGTCCAAGAGCTTTACTTCAACAGAGAAACCACTCCAACTGGTTCATATGGATTTATGTGGACCATCAAGATAGGAAGGCACAGGGAAAGAAAACTACTTCATGTTGATTATCAATGATTACTCCAGACTTACTTGGGTTGCCTTTCTTAAGGAAAAGGCTGAAGCATTTGAGAAGTTTAAAATATTTAAGGCTTTAACTAAGACTCAAATAGGAAAGAGGTTAAAGGCAGTAAGATCAGACCGGGGAGGAGAGTTTATGTCAAGAGACTTCAAGGAATTTTGTGATGAGCATGGGATCAAGAGAGAATACACAATCCCAAGAACTCCACAACAAAATGGAGTTGTTGAGAGGCAAAACAGAACAGTGCAGGAAATGGCCAGGTCAATGATGAATGAGAAGAACATTGGCCAAACCTACTGGGTAGAAGCAATACACACAATAGTCCATGTTCTTAACAAAGCTCACCTCATACCACAAAGTGACAAGACACCTTATGAACTGTGGTTTGGGAGACCTGCTTCAATTAAACACTTCAAAGTCTTTGGGAGTAAATGCTACATAAAGAATAATGATGAGAACCTTGACAAATATGATGGCAGGGCTGATGAAGGTATCTTCTTAGGGTATGCTACAAATAGTAAAGGATATAGATGCTATAATAAGAGGCTGCATAAAATGGTTGACTGTATTGATGTAAAAGTTGATGAAGGAATCCCAGCAAGAGAGATGTACAGTAATGAGTCTTCTATAGAAGACATAGCTAAAGCTGAAGATGAACAGGTCCAAGAATCAGAAAACGAAGACTCTGAATCAGATGAAGACTCAGACACTTAGACAGACTCAAATTAGTAGTCAACTTCAAATCCTCCTCCAGAATCATTCAAAAGAATCATCCTGCAAGTCAGATAATTGGAGAAAAAGAAAAAGGTGTACAAACCAGGAGAAAGCTAATCAAAAACACCGAACAATCTCATATAGCCTTCATATCCAAGCTGGAACCCAAGAATTTTAATGAAGCCAGCAAAGATGACCACTGGGTTAAAGCAATGAATGATGAACTTGATCAGATTGAGAAAAACAATACGTGGGAGATGGTTCATAGACCTGAAGATAAAAATGTCATTGGCTCCAAATGGATCTTTAAGAATAAGTTGAATGAGCAAGGACAAGTTGTCAGGAACAAAGCAAGGTTAGGCTGTAAAGGATATGCTTAGATAGAAGGACTGAGTTTTGATGAAACATTTGCGCCCATAGCAAGATTAGAAGCTATCAGAATGTTTATTGCCTATGCTTGTCATAAAAGGTTTAAAGTATATCAAATGGATGTCAAGTCAGCTTTTCTAAATGGAGATTTAAGTGAAGAAGTCTATATGGAACAACCAGAGGGTTTCAAACTGTCTGATAACTCTGACTTAGTATGCAAGCTGAAGAAAGATTTATATGGTTTAAAACAAACCCCTCGAGCCTGGTATTACAGACTGGATACATATCTCAAAGACAAAGGGTTCAAGAGAGGAACAACTGACAACAATCTATATATTAAAACAAAGGATAATAATTTGCTCATCGTATTGGTCTATGTAGATGACATCATCTTCGGATGTAATAAGGATCCATTGGTACAATGGTTTGCTTCTGCAATGGAATCTGAGTTGAAATGTCCATGATAGGAGAACTGCCATTTTTTCTTGGTCTGCAAATTACTCAGAGGTCTGAAGGAATGTTCATTTCTCAAGAAAAATATCTAAGAGAAATGTTGAAAAGGTTTCAAATGGAAGATTCTAAACCTATGGGCACAGCTATGGTTACTGGTTGCAAATTAAGCAAGGATGATGACTCACCTGATGTTGATCAGAGTTCATATAGGTCAATGATAGGCAACCTGTTGTACATCACAACATCTCGCCAAGATATAATGCATGTTGTAGGAATGGTTGGAAGATATCAGTCTGCACCTAAATAGAGTCATTTACTAGCTGCCAAAAGGATATTCAGGTATTTGAAAGAAACAATGACTTATGGTCTGTGGTATCCCAGAAATTAGAATTTTCAGTTAACTGCTTATTCAGATGCAGATTGGGCAAACTGTGTTGATGAGAGAAAAAGCACCAGTGGATGAGAATTCTTCCTGGGTGACTCATTAGTAGCATGGCTTAGTAAAAAGCAAGGTTCCATTTCTTTATCAACCACAGAGGCAGAGTACATTGCTGCTGCTACCTGTTGCACTCAGGTATTATTGATGATTCAGACACTTGCAGACTTGGAGGTAAAATACGTTGCACCGATCCCAATTCATTGTGATAACACTAGTGCCATCAATGTGTATAAGAATCCTGTATTCCACTCCAAGACCAAGAATATTCCCATAAAATACAATTTTTTGAGAGAGCAAGTCACCAATTAGGTTGTTCAGGTTCAATACATTCCAACCACAGAACAAATAGCATACATCTTTACTAAACCCCTAGCTAAGACCCCTTTTGAATATCTCCGACAGAAGCTGGGTGTCATCCCGTTTCACACCTAAGAGAGTCCATCCTGTTAGGGGGAGTCTTGTATTGATTGCATATCTGATACCTCTTAAAAATACTGCAACATCTCAGGTGGAGCGTGTTTTCTTTGACATTGATGTCAAAGGGGGAGAAAAGAACAGGTCTGGGTGCCTTTGTTGCCATCAATGCCAAAGGGGGAGATTATTGGCATGTTTTACAGGCAGAGTATGCTTGTCATTGATGGCAAGTACAACAACGATGATGGCTTGAGTACAGGAAGGATGTGTCAGGCAGGCACCAAAAGTCTTTTGGGAAGACGCTACAGAGCAATCTTGACAAGATCAGAGTATGCATCTATGGATCTCATTGAAGATTTCCCGATGAACGTCAGATATGAGCCCAAGGTCCGACCGACGTTGGATCCAAGAGAACTTACACGCTCTTTAACGAGCAAGGTGAAATGCGAAACCCCAAAAAATCACCTCAACAAAGACTCCATTTCGGAGTTTCGGTTACCGGGAGATGGAGAAGTTAAGAGTCGAGACTCTCCAACACAGGAGTCTCGAAGTCGCGAAATGCGAAACCCCGAAATTGTGAAATAGGCGCATCGCTCGAAGTTTCGGCTACCGGGATTTCGGTTATCAGGAGATGGAGATGTCAGAGACTCACATCATTAGGAGTCCCAAAGTGTCGAAATGCGAAAACTTGAAACAGACGCATCACTTGGAGTGTTGGATACCGGGATTTCGATTACCGGGAGATGGAGATGTCAGAGACTCACATCATCAAGAGTCCCGAAGTGCCGAAATGGGAAAACACAAAATAGGCGCAACACTTGGAGTCTTGGATATCAGGGTTTCGGTTACTGGGAGATGGAGATGTCAGAGACTCACATCAGCAGGAGTCCCGAAGTGCCGAAATGCGAAAACCCGAAACATGCGCATCACTTGGAGTACTGGATACCGGGAGATGGAAATGACAAAGAGTCTCATCAAAAGGAGTCCCGAAATTGAGAAATGATAAAGACTCCATACCATAGTTTCGGATGCCGGGAGTAGGAGGAGTCAAGAGTAAAGACTCTTCATCAGAGGAGTCCCGAAATCGCGAAATGTCACAGACAATCTCTGTTTCGGAGTTTTGGGCACCGCGACATGGAGAGTCAAGAAACTTTACCACAAGAATACCGAAATGTCGATTCGGTGAAATGAGAAATGCTGGAGTACCAGACCGTAGATCTGACTCCATTTCAGAGTTCCGGATACCGGGAGTTGAAGTGTCGAAACACTTCACCACAGGAGTACCGAAATGCCGAAGTGTTGAAACGCGAAATTGTGAAATGCAGTTTTTTTTAATAAGGCTATGGTCACAGCCATTGGTCACATCGGCGAGAGATAGAGGAAAGAGCTAGAGAAACCAAGCTCCATTTCGGGGATCGCGACATGGAGTCTCGAGACACTTGATCACACAAATCCTGAAATGTCGAAATGAATGCAAGACTAATGAAAGTCATCCAACGGTGCAGATGAAATTGAGTCAAATTGGAGGGCTACTATTGCACGTCACAGTGTAACTGCCAGAAACCACTGATGGTTTCTTCCAGAGGACTCGAAGACACTTCGGGGTGATTGACAGAGGAGGTGAAGAAGCTCAAGGCATCTACAAGTAGAACACTGACTGTTCGTGGAGGTGATTAACAGCTAGAATGAGCGTTAGAGCCTGTAACTGCAATAGAGTAGTTGAGCTCGACTGTAACAGAAGATGAAGAATCTTAACTGCTGGTGATGCGAAGTAACTTGATCATGACACCCAGTGATGATGGATACATGGGATTAACAAACATAGAAGCTGAAGAGTTTCCATGATGAACAGGCAGAGCACTCGACATGGAGAGGGTGCAGAACCATTGGACACAGGGCATGCACAAGATGCACAGAGAGCATAAGAAGGTCGAAAAAATAAGAAGAGATGGGAGCGGTTGCGGTGAAGTGGGATGCATGTGTGAAGAAGGAGGTGGAGTGCAACAACTGAAATGGACAGAAGACAAAAGGTGCATTGAATGGGAATGGTGCAGAAAGCACAAGAGGTAGAAGAATAGAAAAGTACAATGGATGCGTGCAGGAAGATAGTGAGGAAGACGGAGCAGTGAAACCTTGCAAAACAGTGATGAGATTAGTGAGCTGTTGTTGAACACTATATCACTGTAATAAGTTTTAGTAATTCATATTCATAAACCAGGGTGGTAGGGAGGTGCTAGGGAGGACTCTCAGAGGTTCAAGTGGGGTGCTTGAACACAGAGAGTTGTAGCTTCTGTCTAGTTGGTACTAGAGAAACCAGGGAGTTGGTGCTTCCTTTTAGTTGGTGCTAGAGAAACCAGGGAGTTGGTGCTTCCTTCTAGTTGGTGCTAGAGAAACCTGGGAGTTGGTGCTTCCTTCTAGTAGG
>CBVK0105301280.1:0-18479 GCA_900067695.1 Picea abies | reverse complement strand
CAAGTTGCAGCTTGCAAAAACAGAGGTTGTAGCCTCACAATGAGTAGGTGCTCATATGTATGATAATGTAAAGAATGTAAATAATTCTTATCATATAAAGAAGAAGAGGTTTTTACCCTTTAAGGGATTCCTCGAGAAATATCTGTCTCTATGTATCTCATATATGTGACTGATGCTAAATGTGCCATTGCTTATTATCCTACATTATTGTGATTATCAGTGAGTGCCTTGTAAAGAATTTAAAAGAAGCATAATTGTTTAAGCACGATAACAACTGATTCACCCCTCCCCCACAATTGTCCAACATGGGGTTACCCATCATAGGGAGGCTCTAACATTGGACAAGTGTTAAAATATGTGTCAAAGTACCAATGTCCAACCAAGGTGGACCCTAAGGTGATTGAATTGGAAAAAAGGTTTAAATATGAATATGTGGAGGGGAATATTAAACCTATATGATGACTTAGACAAATACTTATAGAAGTCCATGAAAAGAAGGTGAATGATCTTGAATCCAAATGATAACGTGTTCAAATTCCTACACCCAAGAAACAATGACAACCATGTAAAGAAGAGAAAAAACATAAATCCAACTGTGAAAATGGTGCAAATGGTTAGGAAATAGTGAAGTATGAGGCCCCATATTGTGGATCATCGGAGGATGAAAGGAACAATTTCTCATTAGTGGGTGATTCATTGCCATGGTGTTCCTAAAAAGTGGTGGAAAACTCTACAATGCATTCAAATAAGGTTATGACCTTTTTGGCTTTCACAATGGAAAACTCCACTTTGCTCGAGCTTGATAGTGTACCTTATAAGTAATATTAATATTAACATTATAGAAGGCCTTAGGGAATGTTGAAATTAATTGTTCATTTATTATATGCAATAGATTGGTCATTATCTTTACATTGGATTCCACTAATATTAGATACTACTATAGACTTCTAAGATGTGGACACAAACGTGGCAAGAGAGACGATTATGTCACAAATGTGGCAAGAGAGACAACTAGGTGGAAAACGTGGCAAGAGAGACGGAAACGTGGCAAGAGAGACGGAAACGTGGCAAGAGAGACGTTAACGTGGCAAGAGAGATGTCAACGTGGCAATACCGACGTTATCGGGCAATATGATTTATTTATTTTTAAATTTCCTCTATTTTCCGACAGTATGGACAATTTTGTCTATAACGCCGCAAATAGAACGTCATAATTTTTACAATATGTACTAGTGATAGATTCATAAATGGAAACCCTGAAACATGACTGCTCTATCCAACTTGCATCCTTCATTGGCCAGATCTGCGCCAAGTTGAATATCACCGAAGACCTTACCTCCTTTGATCCACCTTTGCACCTTGAAGGTGAAACTTCCTCTAATTCCTAGA
This sequence comes from Picea abies, assembly GCA_900067695.1. Taxonomy (NCBI): domain Eukaryota; kingdom Viridiplantae; phylum Streptophyta; class Pinopsida; order Pinales; family Pinaceae; genus Picea; species Picea abies. Next base: position 17,090 of record CBVK0105301280.1, on the reverse strand, counting down.
CTTTTAAGCCCCATCACTTTTAGTGTGACCTACGACTTCTGCACGTGGATGTGAACAAATTTGATGGCTCGGATCCAACTGGGTGGATAAATCAAATGGAACACTATTTCTCTTTGTACGACATTACAGATGAGTTAGCCAAACTTTGGTATGGTGTTCTCCATATAGATCAAGAACGTTGGCAATGGTGACAATGGAGAAAAAATGTTCGCCAAGGGTATGTGGCTTGGACACAATTTGTTGCAGAGCTTTATGAACGCTTTGACACTAACACCAACCATTTAGGTCATTTGACAAAGTTGAAACAATCTGGCACAGTGGAAGACTTTATAGCTACTTTTGAGTGATTGTATTTCCGCACGGAGGGCATGCCTGATGCTTTTTTCCGAGAATGCTTTATCGGTGGCCTCAAGGATGAGATTTGTGCCCATGTCCTCATGGATCGACCCCAAAGTTGGGTGGAAGCTACTAAAAGAGCTAAAGAAACACAACATGTTGTCTCTTCTCAAACCAGAAAACCCTCATTTATTCCTTTCCCTAAACCAGTCACTCAAACTTCTCCTTCCACTCCACTAAAGATCCAAAAATTGCCCCGGGAAGAAATGGTTGAATGCCAACTCAAGGGCCTTTGTTATAGTCATGATGACAAATATTTTCTTGGGCACAAGTGTAAGGAACAAAATCTTTTTATGGCCATCTCTGAGGATGTTTCTGAAGAAGAGGTCAAGGCTCCCCCTATGGCCAAATCACCTGAACACACTGACCTAACTCCACCCTTAGACACCCTAGAAGTTGAACCAATCATTTCCCTTAATGCTCTCATTGGCTTCTCTGCTCCCTAAACCCTCAATCTCATTAGTTGCATTAAGAATCAAAAGGTCATCATCCTCGTTGACAATGGTAGCACCCATAATTTTATTCATCGCCGCATTTTCCAAGAAACTAATTGCTATATCTGAGCAGTCAACAACTTTCAAATCATGATTTCCAATGGCGGGTCCATGAAATGTGGGGGGCATTGTGAAAATGTGCGTCTCCAAATTGGTCAATACCACATGAAATCTCATATGTTTGTTATCGACATGGGTGGTTATGACATTGTACTGGGTGTCTAATGGTTAAGGACTTTAGGCCCCATTCTCGTGGATTTTAAGGAATTAACCATGAAATTCAACCAGGAGGGACAACAATATAAGTTGCAAGGAATCACAACAGGTTTCCTTGAGATCATTAGTTCTCATTGCATAGAAAAGCTTCTCAAAAAAGGTCATTCTCACATTATTGCGCAACTCCATTCCATTCAAGCCACCGAGACACCCTTTGTGCCTCTTGACCTCTAATCCATCCTCTCCAAACATCAAGTTGTTTTTTACACTCCCTAGGGACTTCCTCCTTCGTATGGTCTCCATGATCATTACATTCCCCTCGTACCCAACAACCTTCCTCCCAATGTTCATCTCCATCGTCATCCATTTGCCCAAAAAAATGAAATTGAGAAAATTGTTCAAGAATTCCTCACCGCAGGCATTATCCATCTTAGTACTAGCCCCTATTCTTCTCCTCTAGTCATGGTACTTAATAAAGAAGGCTCTTAGCACATGTGTCCTGACTTTCACGCCCTCAACAAACTCACCTTCAAACACAAATTTCCCATTCACGTCATTGATGATCTCTTGAATGAATTAAGTGGTGCCCAGTTATTTACTAAACTTGATCTTCATTATGGCCACCACCAGATACGCATGAAAGAGGTAGACATTCCTAAGGCTGCATTTCAAACTCATGAGGGCCATTATGAGTTCTTGGTCATTCCCTTTGGCTTGTGTAATGCTCCCTCCACTTTCCAAAGCCTCATGAATCTTGTCTTCTGTCATTTTGTCTTAGTTTTCTTTGATGATATTCTCGTATATAGTAAGACTTGGACAACCCATCTTGCTCATGTGGATTGATTTCTTCATCTACTCTCTCAGACCAACTTTTCCTCAAACAATCTAAATGTTCTTTTGTTGCCTTGGAAGTCTAGTACTTGGGTCATATTATTGGCAAGGTGGGTGTCAGTGTGGATCCTCAAAAGATTGAAGCTATGCAGGATTGGCCTCGCCCTAAGACTCTCAAAATATTGCATGGTTTTTTGTGTTTAACAAGCTATTATCGCAAGTTTGTTAATAATTATGGAAAGATTGTGGTGCCCCTCACAGCTCTCCTGAAAAGAATTATTTCACTTTGATTCCAACAACTGATCATTCTTTTCAAGCCTTGAAGGCGGTTGTGTGCATCACTCATGTCTTGGCCCTTTCTGACTTCACAAAGACCTTTTTCCTAGAAAGTGATGCTTCCAGGAGAGAAATTGAAGCAGTCCTTATGCAAGATGGCTAGACTATCAAAGCAACATTTGGGCTAATCAATCTATGAAAAGGAAATGTTGGCTATTTTGCATGCAATGGATCTCTAGCGCCCTTATATATTGGGGCAACGCTTCCAAATTGAGACAAATCATCAGAGCCTCAAGTGTTTTCTGGAGCAATGTATTTCATCCTTGGAGCAACAAAAATGGGCGACTAGGCTCTTTGGATATGATTACGAGATCATTTACAAGAAAGGAAAAGACAATGTGTTTGTTGACGCTCTTTCAATAAAATATGAAGATGAAGGGTCCATTTTTTACCTCTCCTTCATTGTACCAAATTGGCTCCAAGTTGTTCGCCATGAATGGCTGGAAGATCCCAAAATTTTGAGTCTGATCCAACAAATGCAAGACAATTCTCCAGTTTCCCTAGGGTACTCTTGGCACAATGATGACCTTCACTACAAAGGCTATATGTATTTAAGTAAACAATCACAATTTAAATCCACGATGATTTTTGAGCTTCATGTTACACCCACAGTTGGGCACTCAGGATTTACCAAAACCTATGAGAGGGTCAAATGTTCTTTTTTCTGGGATGGTATGAAACAGGACGTTCACATTTTTGTGGTGGCACACTACAACTGCTTCCAATCCCACCTGCTATTTGGAGGGATATCTCTATGGATTTCATTGCTGGCTTACCTAAATTGGGCAATAAGTCATTCATCACGGTGTTAGTTGATCGTCTTTCCAAGTATGCTCATTTATGTGTTCTTCCAAACCCATTCACCACCTCCACTATGGCTCAAATTTTCATGGATCATATCTTCAATCTTCATGGAATGCCTCATTCTATTGTTTCTAATAGAGATCCCACTTTCATCATCAATTTTTGGAAAGAATTGTTCATGCTGTAAGGCACACAATTGCATCTCAACACTGCCTATCATCCTCAGACTGATGGTCAAACTGAAGTTGTCAACAAGTGTTTGGAAACATATTTGAGGTGTTTTGCATCTGAACGGAAAAATTAGTGGGCTCAATGGTTACCCCTAGTCGAATGGTGGTACAACACTTCTTACCATACAACTACTCGCATGACTCCCTTTGAAGCATTATATGGACAAAATCCATCTTTGATTTTATCATACATGTCCGACGTCTCGAAGTTCCAGCCAGTCGACCAAACTCTTATAGTTCGAGAGGCTATTCTTTGTACCCTCAAAGAGAATTTGGTAATTGCTCAGAATCGCATGAAGCAACAAGCAGATCAAGGTCGCTTAGAACGTCAATTTGTTGAAGGGGACCAAGTGTTTCTTCGATTGCAACCTTATAAGCAGACTTCACTCAAGGTTAACCATTGTTAGAAACCGGTGCCCAAATTTTATGGTTCTTATATAGTTCTCAAGTGCATGGGACAGGTGGCCTATTAGTTAGCTTTGCCTAGTCATTTGAAGCTCCATATTGTTTTTCATGTCTCTTTCTTAAAGAAGGTGTTTGGAACTAAGTGCCAAACTCAAACCAATCATCCTGAATTGCATGAAAAGGATCCATCTATTTGTAGCCACAAGCAGTATTGGACCATCGTTAGCGTCGTCTTCAGCATCACACCATCAAGGAAGTGTTAGTACAATGGAAAGATACAACTCCAGCAGATGCCACCTGGGAGCCAACTACCATTCTGCAGTAATTTCCACATCTCAAGCCTTGAGGACAAGGTTTCTTTTTAATGGGGAGGGCATGTTAGGCACCTAACCTCCCTAGCCCCTCACGTAGGTAGAATAATATATTTTCCATGTAATAAAGACCAATATTAATAAGGCCTAGTAATAAGGAAGAATAATTCAAATGTAAGAAGACCTAATAGAAGCTTCTGCTTCTAGAAGATCTTCCTCTAGATTGCTCTTTTGATAGATAGATTTAGTATAAATAAGAGTCGAGGGCATGATAATTTTTGTCTTGAGAATTATTGTAATAAAATGTTTCTCTGCTGGAGGTTTCCCCCTCGAAGAGGCAAGTGAGCATTGTTTCCTATCAATAAAGGTATTATTTTGGTGTTGTGGTTTCATCTATTGTGTTGTTCCGCTGTTATTCTTTGCAATATTTATGTATTTGGCTATTATAATATATCTGGTACCTTACACATACCATAGGTAGGAGCGCATCACCCAATCTACTCAGTCTGCATTCTGACCCACCTCAGTTTTCTATCAACAGTGCCCTTAGTCGACTCCTTGCTACCTTTGTTTGCCTCTTGGAACAAACCTTTTTGCCTCTGCTAAGACACTTCATCATTTGGATCTTTGTTGTGATGGTCGAGTCACCTCATGACTCAACCAATGTGTCTAAAGCACTCATGCATCAAAGTACCTTGTCCAACCTCCTCTCAAACAAAGTGTGCATCCCATCATTTTGTTCATTGTAACAAGATCTTCAACACACTTCATAAGAGAGGCAGACAACAATCCAACTCATCTCCATCTTTGTCACCAAATTTGTCTAAGTTCCCTTATGGAACTTGTCCAAGCATGCTATGCCAAGTCCTAATTTGTATCTGCCCACACCAAGGCACTCTGAACTGCTTTGTGAGTCCAATGAAGGTCGCAACACTTGGAACTCCCCAATTCTGTGGTGGAATCAAGTCATCCTTGTGTTCGGTCAAGTCTCCCCATTCATCCTTAAAAGGAACCAATGCAACAATCTAGATCTTGAAAATATCTTGAATTGATCATACATGTTCATGACATCTTCGACAACCTCATGGTTCAAGTCTTCATACTGTCACAAGCCTGCAACTCGTCTGAACCACCAAGTTTGATTTCGCAAACGAATCTCCTTGTTGTGGCCCAAGAGCAAGTTCATTTTTTGGCTAAGTCAAAAACTATGATGCGTCCCAACCACACACTCCAACCAAATTCGTTGTCCAAACTTAGGTTTCCTTCTTTACCAAGGTTCCAAGCTCCATGACACACTTCGTCACATCAATCCATTGATGTAACCGAAGATCTGCAACGACATGACCCAACTTATATGTATATGGAAGCTCAACATAGACTCATCTTAGTAATGTGTGTCTAGACTGTTTACATCGAGCCTTCAACTCAGCTCAGTTGTATGAAAAACTTCGTCAAGTCAACTTCTCCATGCATTCAAATGAACCCATTTTCTCTATTTGTTATCTTCGCGCCCTGAAATGCTTTTGCAGCAGATATGATTTTGCACCAAGACACCATGCATAAATCCATCGATCATTAAGTCCCATGCTATTAACCAACTTACATGACTCTGTAACAAGTCACCGCATCTGAAAGTTGTGATCATCATCCGCAACCCAATTGACCCACTGTTATCTTCGACAGTGCATGGCACGAAGTTGGCATGGTGGAAAACGTGCTCAGTTGACTACCCTGCGACCCAAACTTCATTATGTTATATCAAGTCATGATGGTGACCAAATCGTCCATCAAACCAACTTCTACAGCATGCTTTTATGATGTGTGCTCTGATACCACTTGTCACAGGCCTAACGAACCTTCGATTGGGCGGTAGAAAACAACCAATGTTCCCAGTCACCATGCGGAAAAGGCATATTTCATTCAGCGGCAAGGCCAAACCGACATACTCAACTTGGGCTATGCCTTCATCTTATTTTGTTTCATTACTTAAGTTATGTTTGTGTTTGTCTTATACTTAATTTCAATGGTAAAGAGAAACCGGTCATACACAATGCAAATGAAACATATGTGTGGGCGGTTGAATTGGCCTAATACCCAAGACTTCTTAACACAAAACAAAAAAATAGTGTGTCAAGCCAAACACTCGTGCCACACAAGGAAATATTGTACAAAGGAGCTTTCACTCTGTTACAAGGAACATGTGTGAAAACATTACAACTCGTCTTCGATGAGCTACATTTGTGCGCCCTTCCTTTATCACTAGAGTCGAACAAAACTCTTCATGCTCTTCTCTACAATTCATGTGTTTCTACCTTTGTGCGCTTTCCCCCTTTCTCAATTCATACTTGACTTTCCTTATATTGGAGCGTCCTCTCTTCGCTACCACAGTTTGTTTGTTCCAACCACTCCCTTCAAGAAAGAATTTCCCATGCCTACTCTTCGGTTCTGGCTCCCCAAGGCAGCTCAAGTCAACCACCAGGGCTTTTTATCGCACAAGTTGTAGGTTGGGAAAAGCCTGACCCAACCACTAAATGGAAACAAGTAAGAGGTAACCTACCCACTGTCACCTTGGGCAGGTGTCCCCATCACTTTAGAGGTGAGGTAGTCACCTCAAGGGGGGAATCCCGGTGACCCTAGCGGGAATGAGATGAATAAGGATGAAGATGGAGATGAAGTCCCTAGAGGTCAAATGTAAATGGTATGAATCTCTTGGAATGAAGTCTTGGGAAGGTCCAAGGGTTTCCAAGTATGTTGAGTAACCTACAAGTGATGAAATACCTACCCGAGACAGAAGAAAAACAAGCGTATATTGCAATATAATCAAATGGACGAGCAAGTTAAGCTTATTGTCCCTAATAGCCGTTGTTAGTAACAATGTATATCGGCAATAAAATGGCATCGTAAGTTTCAAAACAAATGTTAGAGATCAAGTAGAAGATACAAGAGAAAGACTAGTTAAAGGCTAGAAAAACTCAAGATGAAAATCCAAGATACTAGAATGAAAGACAAAGTTGTTGTAAACACTTTTCTGCAATAAATTATATCAGCCTTATGGTTGTAACATTCAATGTATTACATCAAGAAAATCAGTCGCTGAAAATCCTTCAAACTTTTCCACAAAGTGTGCTAGACCAAGAAGAGTAAGTGTGCAAACTTTGGGCAAATTGTAATGGTTGATAAGAGAGTTATTCAAGCAAATAAGTTAGGGTTTTTTCAGCTCTAATGGCTAAAGATGCAATTTTATAAAAGCATCAAGAAGTACCCCTTTGATGGGGATTCCCTAGTGGTTGTGAGGTGCCCAAGGCACAAGGAAGACAATCCAAGTTGCAAGAATTAAAAACGATAAGAAGTTTGTTTCCCAATGCAATATTGTGTTTCTCCAATGCAAGACTAGTGCCTTTAGTTATGGGTTAATGGGGTCAAAAATAAATATCTAGGGTTACTAAATCCTTGGGGGTGTAAATCCTATTACTTCCCAATGCAAGTAACCTAGCTAGGGTTTGAAGATGAGGGGTGTAAATCCTCTTACTTCCTCGACTAAACCCTTGCAAAAAAACTTGATAAAGTGGTGGAAAGTAAGATAGTGGTGTATATCCTTATACTACCTATCTAGCCTTGGCCAAAACAACTTTACTTGAATAAAAAATGATAATAACAAAGTAGAGAGACCATACCATTGAAGAAAAAGCTTTTACATGCCAAAGTAAACCTCCACAAAAGCTAGAGAATGACCTTCAGGAGATAGTGCACCATCATCATCATCAAACCATAACCAAAATGCAAAATTCCATAGCACAAGAGGCAAAATACTCCAAGTGTAGCAAAAATTTCAGACCAAGTACTTCTCACAAGAGGGAGAGTTATATAAAATGAGATCTTATGATCTCTTATTGATACAAAATGTCACCAAGGTGACTTGTCCACATATTTAGGGGTAAAGCACAAGACTAGGGGTCAACAACCCTAATCTTTCCCCCTTAACAAAATAATATTAATTTAGCATAGCCATGGTTTTATAGAGAGAAAGAAAATCAGATACTCTACAGCCCTGTGAACCATAGCTCGTCGTTGCAGCCCTCATTTCTCGTTGCATCCCCACCTGACTCAATGGTTAATCTAGACTCGGATCCTTCGCTGGATTTCGAAGACGATGTTGTTACATTCAAGTCTCTAGTAGGTTCCTTAGACAACCCCCCAAATTAACCAACTCATTCCCAGTTCATGAAGAAACTGAATCAAATCCCAGAAGTGGCCATTTTGCGCATTGTTGCTCGAAGAAAGGCTCTTTCTTTCGCTTCTAAAGTGACCGTCGATCAATTCATGGGGTTATGGTCATCTCCTCGCCAAATAGATCTTTGGATTTAGTGGAATTGGCAACCTTTGATTCAAGGGTGTATGAATCACTTTTTTTGCAGTGAGGGTTTTTATATTTTCCAGTTTGAGTACAATGAGGATAAAGATCTCATCTTTACGAATGGCCCTTACTTTTTTGGCCCTAGAGGGTTAAATTTAAACAAATGGACACTAGACTTTGATCTAGACAACGATATCCCCTCAGTCGTCCCAGTCTAGGTGCGACTTCAGCATTTACCTTTTCACTGTTGGGGGGATGAATTTTTAAAAAACATTGGGGATACATTGGGAAAATTCATTGATAGAGTCGAAGCCAAGTCTAATGTGTACTCTTGTGCAAGGATCTATGTGGAGGTCGATTTGGAAAAAGGACTTCCATTAGCAATAAAACTAAGGCTGGATGATTGGACTTACATTCAAAAGTTGGATTATAAAAAAATCTCGTTCAAATGCAAGAGTTGTCATGAATACGACCATTTTTCCAGAAATTGTTTGAATAACAGGCAATCCCAGGAAATAAGTACTCCAAAACATGAAGAAGGATGGCAGCAAGTAAGGAAAAAAGATAATACTGGAAAAGGTGCAGGATCCATCCCTAGTCCATCAGGGTCTGCCCCCAAAGAGGGAACCTCTTACCAGAACCCTCCAGCAATTGAAAAACCTCCTCCAAAGAAACACATCCCCACTCCTTCCCCTATCATTCCCCCCTCCCCTTCCCAAAACTCTTTTGAAATTCTGGGTGAACCCTCTTCTAGGCAAGTTCAGCCAACTGGTCCAATGTTGGAACCTTTGGCCCATTCTACTTCCTCATCTCTAGAAAGACCAAATGAAGACTCGAGTGAAGAGGAAATTTTCCATGAAGCCAACCAAGACGAGGATCCTCAAGAACTTAGGGAAAATCCATCTCAGGAGCTCCCCCCTTCGAAAACACAGTCAAATCAAGAAATGGAAGAATGGGAACTCCCATTGGAAAACCCCAGAAAGTCTTGGCATAGATCCAATAAAAAAGTCAAAGAAGAGGCGGTGTCAAAGGAGAAGGCCCAAGGCAAACAACAATCCATAGAAAGCTTAATGAACATCTCAAATCACAGAGGAGGAAATAAAGGTTCAGATCTCCCGACCCCCAAAAATCGGGCCTGTTCCACTCCTCACCAATGAATTTTCTCTCCTGGAATTGCAGGGAATTTTGTAATAGATCCAAAGTTGAAGCCCTAAAAGATCATATTACTATAGGAAAGCCCTATGTAATTCTCCTCCAGGAGATAAAAATGGAGGAAAAAGTAGTGTTGGAAAAAACAAAAAATGTCTTCAAAAGTTACGGTGGAGCAGCTATAAGCTCACATGTCGCCTCTGGTGGAATCGCCACTCTCTGGGACGAGCAGATCTGGAAACTTGAGGTAACCCAACTGACTCAACATTGGCTTCTTACAGTTCTTAAAAATAAAGAATCCAAGAATCTTGTCTCTATCATTAACATCTATATGCCTAATAGCTATGTTGAAAAAGTAACATGTTGGAACTCCCTATCCATACTAAAAAATTCTATGGATCTCACTTCATGCATAATTTGGGGTAACTTCAATACCCACCTCAACTTAGGAGAAAAAAAAGGAGGAAATATAGTCATAGACCCTTTCTCTGAAAAGATCAATGATCTCATTTCAGACTGGGATCTCCAAGCTATTAAACCCACTAAAGGTAAATACACCTGGAACAACAAGCGCTCCAGTATTAGCCACATACCAGCCCATCTGGACCATTTCCTTATCAATGGAAATTTCCTCCTCTCCTCCTTCAACATCTCTTCCCTTATTCTCCCTTCATCCATTTCCGACCACAAACCTATCTCTTTGATTTTCAGTAATCCTCAGAACTTTGGTCCCCTTCCTTTATATTTTAACCCCCTTTGTATCGACAATCTCTTTGTTCCCTCTCTCATTTAGCAAGCTTGGTCCTCCCCCTTTTCTGGGTCCCCTAATTACATATGGGAAAGCAATAAAACTAACTCTCAAAGATTGGGTGAAATCCTCCTTCATTCCCCCACAACAAGAAAGAATAGAGAAGGCCAAGATCCTCTCAAATATCCAGCGGAGAATAGAAGAAGAAGAAGTCACTAAAATGCTTCTGACATAAGAAAAAGAAGCTTATCAATAACTTCACTCCTCTATGCGCAAGGAAGAAAAACATTGGAGGCTAAAGTCGAGGAGTCTACGGCTAACAGCAGGGGATTCAAACACTTCCTTCCTCCACAAACAAGGTCAAAATAGGAGGAAGAAAAATATAGTCACCAATATCCTTTCAAGCTCTAGGAAGCAGTTGGAAACCTTCGAACAAGTCAAGGAAGCAACATCACAACACTTTGATTTACTTTATCAACAACCTAATAAAGAAGGATCATAGGAAGACATGCAAGCAATGGTCGATAATATCCCAGACCTCATCTCTGAACATGACAACTCCCAATTAGTGAAGGAGATAACATAAGAGGAAATCGCCAAAGCAGTGTGGGAAATGGACCTAGACAAAGCCCCAGGGCTTGACGACTTCCCAATTAGGTTTTATCGCCATTTCTGGGCCATTATAGAGAGAGATCTCAAAAAAATGTTGAATTATACTCTGCAAAAACAAAATTTGGGAGGCGCTACAAACTCAACCTTCTTATTCCTCATCCCTAAAGAAACAAATCCCTCAAACTTCTCTCGCTTTCGACCAATTTCCCTCTGCAACTCTTCTTACAAAATCCTCACAAAAATAATAGGAAACCGCTTAAAACCTCTTCTTTCCAAGCTTATTTCAGAAAATCATGGAGGATTTCTAAAAAACGAGCAGATTACTGACAATATGGTACTGGTACAGGAAGCAATCCATTCCAGCAGGAGAAATAAAAACTCGGGAATGGTTATTAAACTGGATATGGAGAACGCCTTTGATCATGTCAAACACTCATTTATTTTCCCAGTTCTTAAAGCCTATGGGTTCTCATATGTTTTTATCAATTTGATCAAGGCCTGCATTGGTTCTCCTTGGATAACCCCCTTGGTAAATGGTCGTCCCTCTCATTTCTTCAAAGAAAGAAAAGGCCTAAGACAAGGTTGCCCTCTTCCCCCCCTATCTTTATATCCTATTAGTTGATTCCCTCAGTCAAAAATTGGAGGAAGAAATAAGGATTTGCAGGCTTCCCAGTTTACTTATAGCTCGGGGGTCAAGGAATTAAACCACTCCCAATTTGTTGATGATACCCTTCTCTTGGGGGCGGCTACTACAATCATCACCAAATGTTTTCAGAAAGTTCTAGACTCCTTTCTCTCTGCTTCTGGAGACAAATTGAACAATTCTAAATGCAAGATCTATGATTGGAATGTTTCGGGACACATCAGAGATCACATCGCTAGAATCTTTGGGTTTCCCTTCATTATCACATGGAATCATTTCAAATATTTAGGAATGCCTATTTTTCTAAATTCCTCTGGTTCTTTTTGTAGAAATTTCGATACAAATTAATGTATTCCTGCGATTCTCCTGATCTAACAAGTTTCGCTATTGTTAAATACATAATCGCTTCTACTATTACTTTTGCGGAAGCAATTTAAACCACGATCACAACCATAAGCACAAAGTGAAATATCAATAACACATAACACAATAAGTTTTACCGGGAAAGCGTAAAGCTAAAAACCCCAACTATCATATATTATGTATATCATGAATCATGAAACAATCTCATACAAAACTCTAATCCAAGAGCTCTCAGTACAATACAATCGTCTCACACTGTCATACACAAATTAGCAAATACATGTGCCAATTTCCATGACCAGACAACCTGCCTCCTCTGCACAATCTCTGCAATCCAAATTCTCACAATGAATCGAATGAATTCAATTGCCTCGTTTTCACATGCTCATAAGCATATTCACTGCATGTGTGAACAAATCACAAATGATAGCCAAACTGTCCCTTTCACCTGTTATCTCAACTGGATCTCCATTGGAACTAACATGCATGTAATTAACCATGGTGAATCTTCAGTTGCATGTGAGTTCACTGATTAATTGAACTCTCACTAGTGCATGTTTAGTTACAACTAGTACAACTGATATTAACTCACTTAACTACACTTATAATTTGCTTACAATTCCAAATCACTCAGTTATGAATGAGATAATAGATTAATATTTATTGTCTAATTTAATTAAGGGAAAAGTAAATTAGACACATGTTTCTTGTTGACTTTTCAACACTCCCTCTCAACAAGAAAGGGATTATCCTTCACCCCAATCCTGTCTCTATGATATTCGAATTTGCTCCTGGTGAGCGCCTTCGTCAGAATGTCCGCATCTTGATCTTCCATAGGAATGTATTGAAGCAACATGATCTTCCGCTGCACACAATCTCTGAGATGATGATACCGGATATCTATATTCTTATATCTGTCATGAAACACAGGATTAATCGAGAGTTTAATGCAACTCTGATTATCACAATAAATCACTGTCGAATCTAAATGAGAACCAAACAAACCAAACAAGATCTTCCTCATCTAGATAGCCTCACATGCAGCTTGACTCACTGCCATGTATTCCGCTTCCGCTAAACTAAGTTCCATGGATCTCTGTTTCCTGTTGTACCAAGAAACAACTGTAGATCCGATATTAAAGATCCCTCCTGATGTGCTCTTTCTGTCAGTTGGGCTGCCTGCCCAATCTGCATCCGTGAAGCCATGCAACTTCACCTCATCCGTTTGTCTGTACCATAATCCATACTAAGATGTGCCCTTCAGATATCTCATGACATGCTTTCCCACCTTCCAAAAGAGTTTGGTAGGCTTAACCATCGCTTGACTTAGCTGGTTAACTGCATAGCAAATGTATGGTCTCATATTCACTAAATACATTAGTAAACCCACTAACTGTCGATAGACAGTAGCATCCACTACCTCTCCAGAAGTAGCATCCTCTTTCCTCCAGTTTCTTGGAAGAGGAGTATCCATGGGTTTGCATCCCTCCATGTGAAACTTACCCAATATCTCCATGGTATACTTTCCTTGAGACACAAAAAGTTCACCATCTCGCTGCCATATTTCCAATCCAAGGAAATAATGAAGAAGGCCCAAATCCTTCATCTCAAACTCCTTTGCAAGGTCCTCCTTGCACGAGTTTATCAACTGCTCATCACCAGTAAATATTAAATCATCAACATAAAGAACAATGATTAATAGCTTACCCTCCACTACAATTTCATATAGGTTTGCATCTGCTTCACTTTTGGTGAAGCCCAATCCGATGAAATAGCTGTCTATCCGAGTGTACCAAGCACGGGGTGCTTTCTTCAGCCCATACAATGCTCTCTTGAGTCTACACACATGTGACTCTCTGTCAAAGGTCTCAAAACCTTCTGGTTGTTCAATGTACACTTCTTCCTCGATGATCCCATTGAGGAACACAATTTTCACATCCATCTGATGAATGCGCCAGCCCATCTGCGCTGAGAGTGCAAGGATGGATCTTATGGAAGAGTACCTTGCGACAAGTGCGAAGGTCTCACCATAATCTATCCCCTCGATCTGTGAGAATCCTTGGGCCACAAAACTGACCTTGTATTTCTCCACACTCCCATCAGTAGCTTGCTTTACCTTGTAGATCCATCTCGAACCTACCACTGATTTATCAATCGATCTTGGGACAATTTCCCATACACTGTTTTTGACAATGGAGTCATACTCTTCTACCATGGCATCAACCCAAGTGGGGTCCTGCACTACTTCCTGAAAGGAAGATGGTTCAGTCACAATACATTTGCTCATAAGAGCCATGTATCCAGCAAATCAATCAGGAGACTGTCTTTGTTTGCGCTGTGAAATAGGGGCTCCTATATTCTGTGCAGCATCTAGTCTCAATCTGTCAGCTTCCGTGGTGTGCTTTCTTCCATTTATGATGGATGGCTCTGCTTGAGTGGTTTCCTCCACTCCATGAACCTCTTCATGTGGCTGATCCACATCTTGAGACTCGTCTTTAGGAACCAACAGTTCCTCTTCTGCATGCAAGTCTAGCTCCCTCTCAAGCAACAACCGCATGGCTTTCCCCTCTTCGAATTTTATATCTCGTCACATAACAATCATCTTACTATTCGGAAAATACACACGATAATTATGGGGTGTTTCTGTGTACGCCACAAATATACCAACTTCAACAGTCAGTTCTAACTTCTTCCTGGCATCCTTGTTCACATGCACAAAAACAGATGAGCCAAAAAATTTTAAATGCGAAACATCAGGTTTCTTACCAGTAAAAGCTTCTTCAGGTGTACTCATGCCAAGTACTCTATGAGGACAACGGTTCTGCACATAAACCGCAGTATTGCATGCTTGTGCCCACAAATGCAATGGTAGGCCTTGATCATGCAACATCGCTCGTGCTGCACCCACGATCATTCTATTCTTTCTCTCCGCGACCCCATTTTGTTGTGGGTTATGAGGCGCTATGAGTTCTCTTCGAATTCCTTCTCTGTGTTTTGCTGTTGAAGCAACCGAGAATGGTCCACACACATCCGTGTGAATTCTCTCCAGGATCACCGAAGCACGGTTCTCCTTTTCATGAAAGGTGGACTTTACATACTTCCCCAGGGTGCACCCCTTGCACTGATATGACTGAGCAAGTGTTCCCCTTGGAATTCCAGTAGATATTTGCTGCATGATCTTCAAGGCTCCATGATGAAGATGGCCTAATCTCCCGTGCCATAATTCGCCCTTATCCCAACTCACCACTGTTTCTGCCTTGCCTATCATGGCATCGCAGCCATCTACCTGCAACATGTAGAGATTCTTAACTCAAATCCCTATCTTCTTGACTTGACCTATTGCTTTATGTCACAGGTAGGCTATACCACTGCTAAAAACAACATCATAGCCTCTGTCCTCCAACATTGCGACTGAGACCAAGTTTTTCTTCAGACCTGGAACATGCATAACATTTTTCAATTGAAATGGTTTACTTGACTCCCTCTGAAAGGTAATGGTACCAATACCAGTCGCACTGTATCGTCCATCGTCGCCCATCTCTATATGCATTCTGAGATCTTTCTCCTCCAAGTCAGTGAAAGACTCTCTATCTCTCGTCATGTGGAAGGAAGCGCCACTATCCAAATACCACACTGATCCCGATGCACTTGATGCCATGCATGCGATCAAAGTGAAGTCAAGATCAAATTGTGAGACAAGAGCCTCGCTAGTTGCAGCTCCAACAACCGTCTTGTTCTTCTTCTTCTGCGGATAGTTAGTAGCGAGATGCCCACGTTCGTGACAGTGAAAACACTTCACTTTGGACAAATCTAGCTTCTTGACTTTAGACTCGGAATTTGATTGGGATTTCTTCCCTTTCCCTTTCCTTTCCTTGGCAGTCAAAGCACAATCCTCTTCATCGTCATGCTTTGATGAAGATCCATCTCTGGTGTTCCGCTTGAACTCCTCTTACACTAGATCCGACCATAGTCGTTCCCAATCCAATAATTTTTCCCTTCCATTGACAGAATCTTGATAACTGTGCCAACTCTTAGGAAGCCCTAGGAGCGCCAAGCTCACCAAATCATCAACAACGACTGTTATTCCCACACTTCCAAGCTCATCCCGACATTGGAGAAACTTTGTGAGATATTTTGGAATGGTGTCACCTTTCTCCATCTTGATCTTCCTAAGTTTATCTTTGAGCGCCAATTTCCTATGGTCGCTACTGTTTTCGAACAGATCTGTCAAAACCTTCCACATTGCATATGGTGTGGTTTTCCCATGGAGACTTGAGATAATGTGGTCTCATACTCCCTCCAATAGAATCCTCCTCGCCTTTGGCACTTTCTTTTGCCATGCATCAAGATTTGCAGTATTTGTCGTATCCGGCTTAGGAACATCTGCGTCAATGTAACCCTTCAAGCCATTGTCTTCGAGCACTACCTCCATCCTGTCCTTCCAAGCAATGTAGTTAGAGCTGCCCTCGAGTGCATACTCCAACCTCAAGCCATTGAAAGACATTTTGATCTTGAATCAAGTGTCGCACCAAGAAAATCTTGCAAATTCGAATGGTATCCAACCCAAAACTTAACTTCTGCACTTTCCTCTTGCCCTGGCAGGTTCGCACCCCACCTGAGAGAAACCTGAGGGAAGTTTGCACCCTACCTGTGTGTAGCCTGCGAACTTGCCTGGGAAGTTCGCACCCTGCTCCATTGTAGCCTACGAGAATGCTCAAGAAGTTCACACCCTGCTCCACTGTTAGGGTGAGGGAAGTTCCCAACCTACTAATGTATTTGCATACGAGAATGCCAATGAAGTTTGCACCCTACCTTTGTCTAGGGTGCGAGAATTATTGTTCTTGAAAACACCAAAAGTTTTCAGTACTAGAGTTCGCACCCGGCTAGAGACGAGACCTGCGAGAATGCAATTATGTTCGCACCTCACTTCCGTAGCTCCGTGGCCTCCGTGGCTCTGATACCATGTAGAAATTTCGATACAAATTAATTTATTCCTGCGATTCTCCTGATCTAACAAGTTTCGCTATTGTTAAATACAGAATCGCTTCTACTATTACTTTTGCGGAAGAAATTTAAACCATGATCACAACCATAAGCACAAAGTGAAATATCAATAACACATAACACAATAAGTTTTACCGGGAAAGAGTAAAGCTAAAAACCCCAACTATCATATATTATGTATATCATGAATCATG
>CBVK0105301271.1:0-17744 GCA_900067695.1 Picea abies | reverse complement strand
GAATGATCAGGTGGAATGATAGTATAAGTCTAAATACAAGTGATGAAGGGTATAATAATGGCAAAAAGTATGGGCAAAAAGGGTGCAATATGTGGACCTAACAGGTTACTAGTAGAAGCATCTTTCAAGACACCACTGCTAGGGTTACTAACAGGAGCAGTTGTAGAAACCCTAATCCTCTTGTTGAGGCACCTTAAGTGAAGGGATTGACCTAATCTCCAGATAGATCAGTGTGCCCTAGCCTCGCGCATCTCCTGATACTATCAGCAAGCCAAGACGTGAAGTTTGAGTTTGTGGTCAAATCTAGGGTTTGACCAAGTCAAAGCAGCCATGACTTATTATATGAAGTTAGAAAACAAATTAGATGGATCCTCTAACTTCAGAGAGTGGAAGACAAGGATTGATCTCATCCTTTCCAAGAATAAAGTGTTGGATATCGTGAAAGGAAAGATCGTGAAACTAGAGTTTGAAGAAGGGAAAGAGAAGGAACCTCAAAACGTTGCATATATGGAGAAGTTCAAAGACAATGACATCAATGCTATGAGTATCATAGTGGATTCTATCAAAGACCACTTGATATCCTACTCTCCCATATTGACTCATCGAAGAATATGTACGATGCCCTAGCAAACCTCTTCTTAGTCAGAAACATTGGACAAGTAATGAGTCTAAAGAATGAGCTTTGTGACATGAAGATGAATGATGATGACAACATAACATCATATTTTGTGAGAATTTATTAGTTAAGAGATCAATTAAAAGCTATTGAAGAGATCATCTCAGAAAAGGAGTTGGTAAACATAGTACTCAATGGTCTTCCCAAGACATGGGATGCATTTGCCGCAAGCATGAACACAAGGAAGGAGTATCCAACATTTGAAGAACTTTGGACTTGCTGTGCTCAAGAAGAATCAAGGATTAGTGAAAAAGAGAAACCCCAAAAGAAGTATGATGATCAAGCCTTCACAACAAGATTCAAGAATTTCAGGAACAAAAGGAAGTTTGGTTCAAGGAGGAAGCCAAATCAAGAGAAAGACATTTCATAAATACAATGCTTCAACTGTTGAAAGTATGGTCACTACAAGAATCATTGTCCCCAGCTAAGGAAAAGGAAGGAGAAACATGAAGCATCAATTTCCGAAGAAAAGGAACCTATAAAGAAGACTAAGCAGGATGAAAGAGACTACTTCTCCTAAAGGTAACAATTCTCTTCTTATTTCTTGTACATATTTTGTTTTCATCGTCTCTGTACATATCTTGTATATCTATCTCTTGGAAGATAATGTGTTCCAAGAAAAACTATACCTATGGAAGAAAAACATGATAAGAATGGATATCATTAGATAATACACATGAAAGGATGAAATACAAATCATGTGGAAGCTATTGCAAGATAAGATGAATCAATCATGAAGAGACTTAGAAGAAGAAAAGATAGAAAGAAGTCAACAATTGAGAGGAAATTGGAAAAAGACTTATGACGTTTTGTAGAAGACAACAAGAAAAAAGCGTGGACTTTGTTAGACAAGAGATCCAATTATATATCGCATAAGACAATAAGGATGCAGATGGAAGTGTGGACTCTGCTAGACAGAGGGAGACGATTATATGCATTCATACCTGAAGCAAGGATTAAGAGAGAGATAATCCTATGATCCATTGAATACGATGAAGTATATATCCATGATAGTGGCCATGAAAGATAGTACATATCCAGTTCAACCTCATAAGAAGTCTTCTTCGAAGAGAAGCTTTGAAGTATCCCTGGTTGTCCATCCACATCCATGATCTTGTGATGAAAGAAAGAAATAGAATCTTTAGGGCATGGAATCAACTCCATGGACCCGAGAACTAAAGAAACACATGAAGATTCCAAGAAAGAAAGAGAAGATAGAACAACCAGTCATTGTATCAAGAATCACAAGATTGTCATCATGATATAAACTCAATAAAAGTAATCAAGCAGAGGAACTAAAAGTCGTGATGAAGAATAGTGTATGGAAGACTTATGAATGAAAGCATTGCAAGATCCAAACTAGAGGTTCTCCCAGATGGAGGGAGAAGAATATGATGATTACTTGTTCTAGTAGACCAGACCTATCTCTACATGAGTCATTATATCATCAACAACATCCATGAGTCAGAATTCTACATCAGATGAATGCAAAGAATGTTCTCCAGAGAAATTGAATAAAGAGCATATGAAGAGCAATCTCAAGACTTTGGGGCATACCAGAAAGAGACCCTTGAATGCAGATAGAAGAAGATAACTTGGTGGAGAACCTCCAGTGCACAACAGAAGCATGGTGAATATTTCCTATAACATCAAGATGATTACTTAGAAGATCAGATCTCATGATGACAGAAGAAGTGCCACATGGATATATTCCAGTTTTTCCAACAATGATATACTCTATTGTTCAGAGCTATATAAAGCCTTCACAATGTTCCATACTAAATTACATTTGAAATCAAGCATTACATTATTCGTGATGAAATCCAGAAAGGAGAAAGTGGTTCTCTAATACATATCTCCATAGATGAGCAGATAAGCATAAATTTTGGTAAAGCTTCTATCCAAGATGAAAGAATTTGCGTACTGAAGCTGGAGTTCATGGAGATGACTTCCTTATTGAAAGCGTAAGAGATGACTCCCAGGTTGGGAGGGAGCACTAAAATTATTATTGAGGACATTCATTTTCAGGATTGAAAAATAGTTCATCTTATACAGATGCTTTCCTGTTCAGAAAGTGGATTGAGATTTCTAACAGACAATGATTTCCCATTGTGGTTAACATGGGAAATGGTCTAGATTGCTGATGTATCATAGATAATGACTCCCCATTGTGGTTAACATGGGGAGTGGTCTAGGGAAGTCTCTCTTCTTGAGGGTTACTCAAGAAGACTGGCCCACCTCACTGGACAACGATTTCTCATTGTGGTTAACATGAGGAATGGTTCGTTTTGGAGGTTGATACAAGAAAGTATTTTCCTCTTGTGTTTAACAGAGGAAATGGTTCAGACAGTCATTCCTTAGGTTTTATACATTCTCTCCAGGGTGCACTTTGATTAGTGTATGAGGAATGTCCCAGGGTGGGGAATGGTCCAGGCTTAGTAATCAGGGACATACATTCCTTAGGGTTTATACATTCTCTCCAAGGTGCAGTTTGATTAGTGTAGGAGGAATGACCTAGGGTGAGGAATGGTCTAGACTCAAAAATCAGAAACAATCATTCTTCCTTGTTTGAGAAGAATAGGGAAGATAGCCCATTGTTGATGTTCTACACCGAGGGAAGATATTCTTTCATATCTCATAGATGTGAGTGAAAGATTGGCCCAGATGATTCAGTTTATATCATAACATTGTTTCTTTGCAGGTTGCTATCAGATGTTTGTTATGGATACTGTATGAAAGTAGATGTATACTACTGTGGTGGATATGTTCCACTGTTTGTGACTATACGTTGCTGATCAAGTACTTGTGTGTTACTTGGTGTGGTAGTGTACCACTGGATTGTAGTTATGTACTACTATGGATAGACACAGTTGTGTTCTATTTTTTTCTGATTTCCTTGAAGACTATCGACAGTTTATTGGAAATAATTATCAACCAGATGAATCATGAACAAAGATTTTCCAGACAAAAAATGGTTCAAAACATTTACTCTTCTAGATTAGAAGAATGGCTCTTGTATCACTTTGTGGAGTGAGCATCATGTCTGATTACTCAGATAGAGTATGGTTTCGAGAGATGATGCAGCTGATGATGATTATGGTGCTCATGATCTAGTCATGATCTAGTCTATATAACTATGTTGATGCTACTGGGTGAATGGTATGTTTTGTGCTCAAGACCATTACCTATAATACCTCCCTAGCTAGGAGGGAGTGTTGATATTATGGTAGCTGCGGGAGGTATTTACCTCCACGTGTGAACCTGACGAGAATAGAATACTTTAGGAAGCAAGAAGAAACCCTAATGAGTTGGCTAATAACCCTAGAAGACTTGTCGGCTAAAGAAGATGATTTATATTAGGTTATTAGCCTCCAAGAGAAGAAGTTGACTAGAAGAAATAATAATATACTGAACAAATAGTACCCAGAAGGAGAATTCGGCCCTAGTAAGTTTTATAGATTACTATAAATACAGGGCACTAGTTCTCATTTGTCACATTCTCAAAAATTGCAGAGCATCAACTGGTGCGCACTGCAGTGCCCAGTCTTGTGCATAGGTTTGAGGAGAGCTGCCAGTGTAGCTGCTGCAGCTAGCAATTAGGTTTTGGCTTGGACTATCTCTTGGCTAGGGTTTGGAACATATGATCATCCTTTGTTGATGCGCTATCCTTGGGGAAAGGTGCGCTACCCTTTGTTTGGCTATCTAGCCTAGGGTTTTCTTCCGGAGTGA
The DNA here is from genome assembly GCA_900067695.1 of Picea abies. Taxonomy (NCBI): domain Eukaryota; kingdom Viridiplantae; phylum Streptophyta; class Pinopsida; order Pinales; family Pinaceae; genus Picea; species Picea abies. The sequence continues at coordinate 13,339 of CBVK0105301271.1, read as the reverse complement.
TTCTCTGTCAAGGTTAAGGTGCTCGGAGGGTGGTTTCGGCCTATGGTTGGGTGACAAGGGTATTGTCAATGGTAAAATGAGTACACATCTTTCATATTCTAACATTACCCCCTCTGTGGGGTCCGAGGGCAAGAGGGCCCCCGAAGGAAAAATTTCCTTGTAAATGTATATTGTGATTTCATAGTAAATCTGGACTATTCATTATAAGGTCGCAGGTCTGACGATATAAGTTGTGTTAGGGTTTTTTCCCTAGAAGGAAAACCTCTTTTACGAGGGAAATGTATTGTGGCTATGCATCATGGTGAATATTGTATTCTGAGTGAGGATACCATAAGAGAAAGAAGAGGAAGTTACAATGGGTGTGTTGTAGGTTGTATCCTTTCATTTGTTGGATAATAATAAAGGAAGGACCTAGAAATTTCTCTGGTGGACAAATCCCACACTGGGTGAACCATGTATATCTGTGTCTCTATTGTATTGTGTATCTTCTATGTTTTATTTTCTCATTTGTTTTATTTTATTACTCTACGATCCCATTTTTCTAACAGTTTACCCCATAAGAAGAAAGAGAAGGGTAAGGGATCAAAATAGGCCTAGAGAAAAAAAAATTCTCCCAACCTAAGTTCTATTGATCTTGTGTGTGAAACTAAAAATCACCACAACAAACCATAGCTTGAAAAAATATGTCCCAGAGGTAAGTGACTATCATGAGTAGAACTACCAACCATATCTATTGTGGAATATCATGGTGAAAAGGGATAAGGCTGGAAACCCTCATCAAGAAAATCTCGCTCTTATAAAATCATGTCATTACCCTCATCAAAATCATAGCATAGTGGTGGTTGAAAATTTTCTTCATAGAATAAATCCAAGTTCTCAAAAGAATAAGTATCAAACCCTTCAAGATGTGACAAAAAATCATCATGAGTTTGTTGTAATATCCCATCCCTAAGTAGTTGGAACAAATCTGTAATAATTTCATCTTTAGGTTTCCAAACATCCAAATCATTCACATATGGTTGTTCTAATGATAACAATTGAAAATAACCTTCAATATCATAAATGGGATGTCCATTAAAGTAGTGATGAGTCACATCCCATTTACGTATCCCAACTTGTATAAACTCATCAATATCATCAATTAGATCATCACTTTCATTATAGCATGAAGGGAATAGTGCATCCAAGGGTTCCTCTAACACTTCTTCATTTTCTGAATCATGAAATAAAGCATCATCAGAAATTTGGAAAGGGAAATAACTCACCACATTCTCTTCCTCTTGCGTAGGAGGATTGGAATCTTGGATTACTTCAAGAAATGGAGGAGAAAAAAAAAACACTTCATCTTCATGAGGAGCCTCTTCTTCGACATCAAACTGTTCTTCAATCAAGTCTTTGTTTCCTTCAACATAATCATGAGGTAATTCTTGCTCCTCTTCAAGGGATTGGTATCCCTCTTCATAAATCTCCTCTTCAACTTCTTGTTCATCAATGGATTCTTCATCTTCCTCAACATGGATAAAACATAACACTTCCCTTTGGAGGAACATCGTGATATCATGGAAAGTGTATTCATATCTTTGTGTTATCGAGGCCCACATTTTGAGGAATTTTTCAATGAATATTTCAAGAGAAGATATACTCTTTGGATGGAGAATATGCTCAACCCAATAACTTTGTCTTGTTTCCAAAGATATCAAAAATAGTCTTATCAACACATCTCGATGTGTTACATTCATCTTAGAAACATACTTCAGTAAATTCACAACATGAGCAATAGCTGAGGATGTGTCTTTGTCAAAGTTTTGACAATTAATCACCCAACCATGGGAAAAGTGATTTAGGTGTCTTGGAATATCATGAATATCCAAGGAGGGAAAAATTCTATGAAGTGACCATCGTTCCATAATCCCATTACTTGAAAATATGCAATATCACAAATTTGAGAGTAGGATGACACCTCAAAATATATCATTGGAGTCGCCTGATGATCCTTCTAGGATCATCAAAGGAAGGTGAGGGAACTACCCTTAGTGGATTCGCTAGGAAAAATTTGAGAGATACGGGCTTCAAGAAAAGTTTAAAAAAACTATGTCATTGAGGAGAATGACTTAGTCCTCCCTAGAAATGGATCCAAAATTTTATCGCAGAATTTATACTTGTGAAAATCCCAACAGAAGTCCCCCAAATTTGCGTAACTATGGAGAATCCTACCACTCTCACCTTAGTAAGAAATTCCCTCATTTTAGTGATGGAGGAGGTCCACCATAGGGGAGGCTTCCCTGGTGACCTCAAGGGATCAAAGTAGCAAGTATTGTATCCAAGCCTACCACCCCCTATCTTGATCATTGTTGGTGTAAATATATGTTTAGTATATTGCACTCATTTAAATATCAATTTGAGATTCGTATTCAAAATATTTGTTACACTATATGTGTCAAAAATAGGTAACCTATCTATGTCTGTTGTATCTAGCTCAATCAAGAAACAATCAATAACATAACACTCCGTTTTTGGAATATCTCAACACTTCACACAACTTCAAACTAGAATATAAAGCTCATAGTAAAACTCTCAAGAAAACAATCAACTAAAAAGGTTATTTTTCAGATAGCAAGTCCGTTCATTATAGGCTCATGAAATGAAGAGATGATCTGAGACCCTGCTTCCTTTAGCAATTGAATTCACATAACAATTCACTCTATTTACTCTTGAAAATAAACCAATCATGACCTAATCAATTTCAATCAAACATTCCTCAATATGGGAGACAATCAATATGATTGAAAGATTTCATTAATGAAACATGAAGGGTGAGAGATGAAGTCTAGTTTCTCCTGTACCTACTGAGGACAACACAATTATTAAAACTTTCAAACTCAGAACAATAAGAATTTCTTATATAACAATCCCAAACATCTATCCAACTTTTGTTGACTAAATATCACTCTGTAGAAACATAAATAGAATCATCCACTATGCTTAATGTATAATTGTTCATTCACAGTGATCCAAAATCAAAAGGTATCTATTTAGAAATCTATATTGTACTTAGGAAAGTTCATGCACTCAAAATCATTTATAACATACAACTATTATATTTGCACACTCACACAATTAACTTATGTCACACATAGTCATATATAGGGAGACTTACCTTGGTTGGGGAGGTGGGCCCTTGCCAAACCAACAAGGTAGATCTACGGAAATTACAGAATAAACACTTTATTCACATCCATGAATTGCACAAACTACCATTCATATTCCTTCAATTAATCAAGTGAATCAGTAATTCAACATTTCATTTCCCAACATAACAATGTATATCATTCCTTACTATCTATCATCTATACAACATTCCTTTTAAAGAAGGTCAACCATTACAATCAAAGCCTAAAGATAATTATCAAATGTTTACAAAATATTACAATTGGTGATCATATCATATCTCAAGGAATGGACTTCATCCTCATGACACAAAGTGCATGAGTGATGAAGTCTATCGTGGTCTTCAAATGAACCAAGGATGCTTCCATCCAACTAATTTCTTGGAGCCATGACCAATGTACTCGTTCAAAACATTAATCTTGTAGATGCAGGTTTAGTACCGGACTAGCAAAGTAAAATATCTTGGTATCAGATCAACGCAACGGTGGTACCAAAATAGGCGTAGACTTGGTATCGGATCAGTGCAGAGGTAGTACTGGAATAGGCACAAAGTTGGTACCGAACTTGCGGAAGTACCGGATGAATCCCGAATATGAGTACCAGATGAAGTGGTGCCTTGTCATGAAGTAGCTTAATAATATTCAAAGTAATTAGAAGCATAAACCTCAATCATTTAGTCCCAATTAATCAAGAAATAAAACACATCATGTTTTTAACATGGGTTACCTCATTATGCATATGATAAGGTCACAAGGTAGGTTTGTGGAAGAAATAGCCAACATATGCATAAGTCAGAGGTAAAATTGAACAATATAGAAGATAAGACAAGGTAATAGGGATGTCAAAATGGAGACTTAACAATCATCTAAAGAAAAGTCTAGGTCAAGGAAACAGAAAGAGTATGAAGTTGTTTGAGTACCTTCCTGGAACAAGAAAACTTTATAGAAAATATATGATGATTTCCAAGTTCAAACATGCAACAAATACCTCCAGGAGACACTAGACAATGAAAATTGCAATGGATGGTACAAATATGCAGCAATACACCAGTCTTACAACAACAATACAAATTTGTAACAACAACAATAAAAAGAGCTTAGAAATTCAACAAATGACCAAGAAAATTAAGCATGCATTTCATAGAAAAGTATTCAATTACTTAAGAGAAATTCTAAGGAAGTTAAACCACCTTTACAAGAGTGTATGCAATAAATTAGAGTATATTAATATGGTTGTAGAATTTTTTTTTAGCAACAACAAGTTTACTAGAGAGTTAGTGAGTGTTAGTGTTAGCAAAATTAGTAGAAATATTGAGATAATTGAAAGACAATGTCTGTTGATCAATTTCACCAATAGAGAGCTATAAATTAGTGTCTTTGAGAGATATTGAGTCTTGATAACAAAAACATACAATAACGCTTTAATATTGAGATAACAAAGACTGAGAGGCAAGGCTTAAACTCTAAGGTGCTAGCACATTAGGGCCTTAGGGTTTAAGCCTTAACGAGAAGGATTTCTAGAGTGCAAGCACTTTTGGGCTCTAGAAACCTTTTCTCCCTTCTTAATACTTCAACTAAGTCAAGAAATCAAGTGTGTAGGGATAAAATCCTAAATTTATATAACTTTAGGGATTTAGGATTCTAACCCTAGCAAGGATTCCTTCACACATTTTGGACAAAATTAACCTTATGAGAGGAGGAAGCACTTATGTTCCTCTCTTAGTGTTTCACCAAGAAAGACGTCTAGTATGAAAAGGATAAATTACCATGAACATTGATAGCACAAAGATAAAATTGCATAAAGTTCACATACTTCACCAAGATAGCATGATATCAAACCTTAATTGCATAAATTCCATCCAAAAACCAGCAAAGGCATAGACAAATTGATCCTCCAAGCAAGTGGCATTAGTGCATAAGAGAAACATAGCTAAGTAGGGAAAAAATTTTAGACTTGTTCTCACAAAGGGTGAGTAATGAATCATAAAAAATGAAAATGAGATGGTCCTCTATTTATATGAGTCCATATAAGCCCATTTTTCCACTTTAAATTCTCAACAACAAATTAGAAGAGGGTTGACCCCCTTCATTTTCCTTTACAATTTGCAAAAATGAAAATTACATAAAATAAAACCTTAAAAAGGGTGATATCATGTCTTAGGAGGGTGACATAAGGATAAAGAATCTGATATCTAGTCTTAATGAGTGGAATTTTTGGAATCCAAAGGCCATTTGTCATGATCCTGTGTGCAAACTTTCCAAGCCATGAGCCTCAACCTATCAAACCACCTCTGGAACCACATCGTCCACCAAACCCTAGCCTCCAAGATGACATCAATGGATAGTGGGTGACGTCCCAGGCCTCCAAAGGCTATATCGAAGTGGAAAAGGGGTGCAATCTCCTCCTCCAATGACGCTAAGGTGCCTCCAAAGGAAAATTCATACACCCTGAAGGTGCAACATTCATCATCAATGGTCTCCCACATGTGGGCATGACATCCATCCTATGGGATTTAAATCCCCTATTAAGGTCCAAGTGGCATAGTTCTTTCATGAGTATCTTTCACTGGGCAATACCCTACAAAGACCAAAAAAATACATCCTCCAAGAATCCATAAGTCATATGAATCATGCCAAGTAAGCCACATTTAATACAAGAACCAACCAAACAAGTACACTAAATCCCCCTTTTCAAATTAAACAAATGCTCAAAGACCTTATAAAATTTACCAAATTTAGGTATGGTAGGGGTATCATGATGCCCTATTGAGTAGGCCAAACCCCAAGTCAAGGTATGTTTCCTAGGAAGAGCCTATCGAGACCATGTAATGAGTATGAGGTGGATTGGGGAAGGACTCTTGGGCATGGAGATTTTAACATATCAAGGGTTCATATTATCTCATTTATGGGTGCCTTTGTGGAGGGTGTGCTTCATCCTTGAGTTTCCCTTTGTTTGCAATGCAACATTTTCCCGAGCCCATTATTTTTATTTTTTACTAAGTCTGAACAATTAGTGCTATGTGAAATGGAAAGAAAAATAACACCATAATTCCACTTGAAGTTAGAACACATTGAGTTCAATATGAATTGATAATAAAATAACATCGCAATGCATTCCCTATCAAGCAAGACATTTTTAATTTATTTTTTAAGAATTCCTTTATTCATTCAGAGAAGCATTTCATGGATCTCAAGACCTTAGGGAGAGAATTTATGTATGATTTCAACTACAACACCTGCAGTCCTTTAGCCCCTTCTTCCCATGAAATGAGGTACAAGGCCTTCTTGGGTTCAATGCACCCGAAAACCCAAAATATGAGGAAACGAAGGGGAAGAAGTGTAGAAAGTGGTAATTATGAGTGAGGAATGGTACGATGACCCTTCGAGGAAACCCCTTAGTAGCAAGCCTTTTCCCGAGAGTGACCAACTTACTAGGATACCATGCCAATCACCAAGGTGAGATTAAGAAAAATATATAATTTCCAAGAAGACATTCTATTATCAAGAAAGGACTCTTTTCAACATGGGTAAATGCATCAAATATTAAAGTGACACTTACCATGAGACTAGACTTGTTATCTCATGAAGCAAGACCTATTGTCCTCTGGGAGCCAGGCCAATGTAGCAGATGTTTCTCTATTTTCAATGATGAATGGTTATGTGTGTGCAACGGAGGGGCTCTTTGGGATATGGTATCCATTTGTCTCTCGGTACTCCATGTCTTCTACCTATGGGCCTCAAGACATCATATCCTTAGTTACCCCTAGGATGGGGGGTAACACATCCATAATAATAATACAATGATGTGTTTGGTCCCTAGGATTTATGATTGCAATGGACCAATTTTTTTCTAATCAACCATGAATATCACACATGCACATGTTCTTACAAATGGATTTGATATATATTCAACTATGCATCAAGATATCCAAAATTTGACAGCTTCTAGGTGTGGACCAACACTTTGATCCTTATCACAAATCTAAAATATCTATTTTCTTTTTCAATACCAAAAACAATAGATGGATTCTAGAATGAATAAACCACTAAACCATCCATAAGAATGTGGCCATCATCTTAATAGAAGGAAAAAAGACTTCTTAACTCTGGGTTCTTGCAACAATCTCATCCCCATGACACTGCTAACACTTGTCCATTGAGGGAAGACTAAAGATCACTTTCCCAACTGGTGAAAAATGTTCTCTTTTATCATATAACCAACTTATTATAGAAAAAAACCCTAATATAGATAACCATAAACTTCATAAAACCATAACAATGTTAATTACACAACTAACAATCACATAACTATCGGTTCTGCAAAAAAAACCAATGTTCCAAAATATTTAAAATGTCCTTCAGATCTATTTTATTATATTAATAAAAACTCATTCCATATGCATGTCTTTCCCCTAGTAGGAAAGGGAGATAAACTTACTCACTCCTTTGACTCCCTTATGCATCCACAACTCCTTAGAGATGAGATGGTTTTACAAAGTAAGACACAAGACATGATATCTAATCAATAGGACCCCAAACCCCTAATATATAATTCTCGATGGAGGTGGGAAATAAATTCTTCTTAACTCCACTCCCTCCATAACATCCAATTTTACATTTTAAACCCCCATATTTTTTCATAAATACATAATAATCCATATTCCCACTAACTAATAAATGACCACAATAATGATAAAATTCATTCACATGCAACTAGGACCCAACAACCAAATTTTGTATTTGTCTATAGTGCATGATCCATGGCTTGTACAAAACATCCACATTTGTCTCCCATGGACCAATGGAACACAAACTCGTTTTATAGTGAAAATCCACAAATTAGGAAAGAACTAATTGATCACTCAACTATACTAGTGAATCAATAATTAAAAAGGTTAATTTTCCTCATTGGCTATTTTTCATACCCTAGACTTTCCTATGTGTTAGTATTGTCTATAAATATCCTTGATTTTCTATTATTTTGGAATCTTGCTTCTTATTCAAAAAAGTGTTGATACTATGCAATATTTTTGTTAAGACCTCTCTCTCCTTCCTCTCAAGAAACTTGGTTGCCTAGAATAGTATCTTTTTCCATCAACTCTCTCACAACATGGACTTAACCTCACTATATTACTCATCTCTTATCTTCAATTCCTCAATTTTTTTCATTTAGTTTGATGGATCTAGGGTTTTCTCTTGTGTGTTCCTCTTGGATGCTTGCAAGCCCTTGTGAGGAGGATCATCAACATTAATATTGTAGTAAGATCACCTCATAAATGAGGGAAAATATCATCTACCCATGATTGGTAATATTGTCATATTTATTGATTTTATAGATTTAGTGTGTTTATATATATAGTTCACACAGTTTATATATTATCTAGGTACAATAAAAAGAGGATCTTGGTACTTTGGAGTGTGGAGGTAAGATCAACTCTTGCTAGTTTCAACAAGTAGTTCAAGATATTATTTACATAAGTGTGTTCATCAAATATTTCCCAATTTTTACTTTGGGTTTGTTTCATTATTTTTTCTAGCTAAATCACCTAGATTAATTAAGAGGTAAAGCAACTTGCTTTATTTTCTAGTTTATCTTACATTTCGTAGATATAAAAGAAACACTTGAGACCTAATCAAAGTACCCTAAATAAACCAAACTATATATGAAAAGTTGAAACTATATTTCAACAAGTAACCGAAGGGATTCTCCTCTTCCTCCCATTTACCCATATGATTCCTTATTGTTGTCAAGAATTGGGGACAATTCCATTCCCTCATTATGATGATAAGGTCATTTTTGTGGTGGAGCACTACTTCACTCTAACCATTTCACTACACCGGTGAATCCATTAAGGAGTTCCTATCAATCCTTCCCTTTCCCAAGAAATGATTTTTCTATCAGTTTGTACCATTCAATGGAAATATGTGTCTATGGTATCCTCCCTCATTCTTCTATTCCCGTGGCCTACACCAATACCATTCATTGGGTATGTCAAGTTTGAATTAGGTTTACATTACCATATTTTTTTCTTAGGTATCACCTTTAACCATCCAAGGGAATTCCTCTTCCTCAAATACTCCATCACCAGATCTCTTTCCACCTTTCTTGGTGGGGGATATCTCCATGGTGTAGCCTAAAATATTTTCCAAGTCCAACAAATCCTCTCCTTTTCTCCTTCCTCTCCTTCCTAAATCTAACTCATACTTGATCCTTGATGATCTATCCTCCCACAACATTGGAATTCACATCATAGATGCCCTTCACTCCTACCCTAAATAATTAAGGAATATTCTCATTCGGTCTCTTACTTATGTAACCTCTTCTTCAACTAGGGTTTGTGGTCCTTATTTTCCTTTGATTGGTCAAAATTGGATCAATGCATGCATGTATCCTCCTTTTTATACATCCATGTTTGAATTTTTTTTTTTATTCTCATGAAGTTCATGGTGGACCCTATATTTTTATTTGAACATTATGCCCATTTGTATATGTCATGCTTTCCATGTGATCAATCTTAGGCAAACCCATTTGGTGTGTTTTCAATGCAAAAACTCTTAAGAAAATCCTATGATATTTATGTATATCAACATTTCCTTAGATTCCAATTTCATCCCTTCCTAGATGGTGGGATTTTATCAATATCTCAAGTATATTAATCTTATCATTGGTTCCAATGGTCAATATCTCCTTCACTTTCAAGTGTGAGCTCTTCTTCTACCAAGAAGGGAATATTTACTAGGCTAATCATGATCCTCATTCTTTCTCCAAAATGAACCCTCCTAATCCATTTGGTTTATGATAAATTTATAAATGTTCCTTGATTAGGGACTTTTCATCCAAAGCCTCGTTGCTTCCTATGTGTGTTATGAGTGATCAATCCATATCTCGAGCCAAGCCTTACTCACATTGCAATGTACATATTATTTCCTTGTATTTATATGGATACATTTCCAAGGATGAAGTGCTTCTTTAATCGCTTCTTGAACAACCCACACTCTTCATGTTTCCTCAAGAGATATAAGGATACTATAACAAGCCCCTAATTAAGAGTTATGTTGACCTTGTCCTTTTGGATGATACTGTTGATATGCACCATATTCGTCATAAACATTGCTATGAAATAGTTCCAAAAAAATGAATGGTTGTAAGACTTATTACCCACAATAAATTTGACAATTAATGAATGCTTAAGAAAAAAAAGGCAATGCAAGATTTTAAAAGTAAATAAAAGAAAATGATGAAAAAAAATATTAATTGAAAATTGGAGAGAAGAGAGCTAGGAATGAGAAATCAAAGGTCCAATATTTTGGCTTTCCCATAACCCCCTATATCTACCTATATTCTTGTAATTTTAGTCATAGAGGTATTTTTACTGGCCAAGTGTTGAGGATGCATAAGATATTGGTTGTGTAAATGGTTGAGTGTCCATAGAGCCATGGGCTACATTGTAACTTGATATTTGTTAATTGAAGATTGAGCAACCATTCAAAGTTGATTTTCCCCCTTATGTTTCCATGGTAAACACGTTGTTCATTGTGCATTGATTTGGTTTGATATTTCTCTATGGTTGTGGTGTAGATTTGGATGTTGGAGATTATTTTTTCTCACTTATGGTTAATTGTTGTTGCTAGTTGCATTATTGGTAATAGTGGAGAGTCCCATATTATAATTATGTTATTTTTATTCAAAAAATGTTTTCCATTATAAAATTATAAATTGTGAATGACAACATCTCTGGGATGACAATCATCCATACAACTTCAAATTTTGGGGTCAATGGTTGCCATATTTTGATTGTTGCAAGTATTTAGGTACATTTCTAGTTCTATCCTTGGATTATGGAATTTCATGGAACATTGAAGCCATTGGAAAGGGAGGATAGCCCATACTCAAAAATTACATGAGACCTGGAACCATACAAACCTCCGGTAGATAACTTATAGCACAAGATGTCGATGGTGGTTGTTGGTGCCTCAATGGGTCATACACATGTTACACCACTTAGTAGGTGACCTCTTCGTGTGAAAATAATGGGATGTCTCCATGATGAGTGTGTTGGTTGGTTGGTTGTAGCTGGACATTAAATATGCAATTAAATTTTGAGTCATTTACCTTTACCACTCGAAGTATCCTTTGTCAAAACATTTGGTTTCTTATGAATTTTTTTTATATTTCATTAATTTATGTATCTTCTCAATAATATACATACATACAAGTTGTCATTCTAGATCACTATATTGGTTAGGATTGAGACCACTTAGAACATGAGAGTATAACCATTTTCATTGTATTGAGTTCTAACTATAAGGGTAAGTAACTAGAACAAGAAAGGATAAAACAAATGAGTGGTATATACAATTTCCACTACAATTGAATGTGAAAGGAAATTGCTTATTCTTTGAGCCATAAAAGAAACACATATTGAATGCAATCAAAACCATTCACTCTAGTTAATGAACAATTTTTTGATAAATCCAATTATAATCTGGGATATATTGAAGCCATTTTGGTTGGACAATAATGACAAATGAACTAGGTTAGCTATATCCATTCATGCATATTATCTTATTGGTAATTGAACTTTACATTACAAGAAAGGAACTCAAGCATTGAACCAATCGACAATAAATCCATTCTTTTCTACCTATTCCTACATGGAGGCAGAGCCATTTATTGTATGACTATAGGTGATTAATGGTAGAGGATTTTAAATTGAGAGAGTTGATTGTAATTACATCATCAATTGATTACTTTTATCCAGGTTACATAGAGAAAGGAGCCATATAATCAATCCTAACAAGATATAGTGAAGAATATATTTCATTTTGCAAATGATTTGTGCTGGTGAGCTGTGAGGGATATAAGTCCCATGTCTTAGAGTAGTTGAATTCTTGAACATGAATCAAATGTTAGTACTTTGGAGAGAGAAGAATCAACATAGGTAAATCATTGAAGAGAAAAAGACTAGAATACTTAAGGTTTAGTAATATGTAGCTCCAAGAGGTGAACTGTCACTTGAAGGAGAAAGTGCATATGTTTGACCAAAGGATAACATATTTGTAAAAAAACCTTTATACCTCTATAAAAATACTGCCATTTCTAAAGAAGCACTTGTTGAAAATAAATACTTCTTTCCACAATAATGGTAGATTGCAACAAGTTCAAATTTCATTTTATGCAACTGGGAGAGAAGGTTATTAAAATGGATAATTAGCAAGAGGAGTGGTTTACTTTGATGATTACTCAACAATAATAATAATTGGAAAACAAGGAGAAGGAATTGAAAAAGATACATGAAAATTTCCAAGAGACCATGGAAGTAAAGAAACCTTTCATTATTATCGTAGAATCCAACACCATGACTAAGACAAGAATGGTAATCTCACCTTCCCTGGACCTTTCACAAGAAAATTTTGTTGGTTTTGAAAATAATACTAGAGGCATTGGTTCTGAGCTACTAAGGAATATGAGATACAATGGTCAAGGGACAAGAAAGAGAAGTAGGGACACTATTATAATACAAAGTTCTTGTAATCATGTGTAAGCACCAAAGAACTGTTTCCATATTAGAAGCAATTGATCCTAGTGGAAGAGGGTAGATCGGTATTTCTTTTGTGGATTTGTTGCAAGAATGCATCACATCGTACATAGAGATACACAGTACACCAAAATTTATGTGGAAAGTTCGGAACTCCGAGAGGTTTAGGATGTTAGAATGTATGCTCCAAAGGGGCTGGAGATCAGAGCTACATGGCAGGATTTTGGGGTTTCAGAACTCCAGATGGTTTGGGTGTGGTATAATGGATGAATCAAAAGGGCCGAAGGCCGGAGCCATGTGGTAGGACTCTGGGACTTCGAAACTCCATGAATGTTTCATAGTTTCGGAAGGGCATAAATTCCAATCCAGAGCTCGAATTTGAGCATGGTAACAGTCATGGGAGAGATCTTGACAAGAAGAAGGTGATCGAGATATTGAGAAGAGGATTTGAGATGATGGAAGAAAGCTAAATTTTAATGTCCCATCACTTAAAAAGGTACTTAAGGGGCTGGGTATGTTACAAGAACTTATAGTGCGACTAATGTATCCAAACAAAATAAGGAACCGTGCAACTGGTGCAAACCCATGGTAAAGTAAAAAGAGGTTACATTTTAGGAATATATATATATATAT
>CBVK0105301257.1:0-19789 GCA_900067695.1 Picea abies | reverse complement strand
ATACCACCCTCCTTCCATCACTTCTTATCTAAAATAAAAATCTAAGGTTCAAGCAGTGGAAGATCACATCGAGCATCAATAAAAAGTTCTCCAAATCTTAAAGGAGAATCTGACCATGGCATAGAATCACATGAAACAACAAGCAGATCAACATTGTAGTGAAAGAAGTTTTGAAGTAGGGGATTAGGTGTTCTTAAGACTACAACCATACAAACAGATGTCCCTCAAGCAAGCCAAGAAGGATAATGATAATAAATTATCACCAAAGTACTATGGCCCTTATAAGGTGTTGCAAAATATTGATACTATGGCATACAAATTGGAGTTGCCTGCATATTCACGAGTACACCCAGTTTTCCATGTTTCATGCTTAAAGAAGGTTATAGGTGACAAGATACCAACTCAAACTATATTTCCAAAACTTGAAGAGAAAGGAAAAATCATATTGGAGCCTGAAGCTATCGGTGACACAATAATTCACCAGCTGAGGAATAGATTCATTTCAGAGTATCTCATTAAGTGTAGGAAACTACCTGTTGAAGATTCCACTTGGAAAGATGAGTCTTTTATACATAAGCATCCATAATTATTCAAGCATTGCAGACAACACTTTTCTAAAGGGGAGGGGCATGTTAAGCCCTAAATAGTGTCACACCCCTTAATTAGGGCATATTACATTAGTAATGTTATTTTATTTATGTCGACTTGGGTCCATTAGTTGTAATTTTACCTCCTAGTCTCCTATATATACCAAGGAGACCTTTTCATTTGGAATCATCTTGTATTTGGAAAATATATGTGGTGTATAAGGAGGTTTCCCCCTCGAAGAAGCTTATTATTTGAAATTCTCTCTTTTTCAAGGCATTGAGTACTTATTCTAAGGTTTTTCTACGCTATATTGGTATTTGGTTCCTAACACTTTTTCAGGTGGGTGAAACACCATCGTGCAAAATCATTATAAGGGAAAAGTGTTGGATGAGTGGCTACAGTGTGAATGTAACTCCTTTTGATGTTTATGTATTCATTGATGTCTTAATCATCGATAGTTTACTCTTCATTCTAGAACATGTTATATATCTCATGGTATCTTGCATAATTCTCCCTTCCATCACAACTACTCATGTCTGTAATAGTGAGAGAGATTTTGAGGAAAATGTTTGAATTACCTTAATCAATAATTTTCAAATATTTCCTGGCTAGGACAAGATAGTCGGGAATGTCACCCTGGGTTTTATAGCCTCAAAAATATCCCCTCAATCCGCAAGTATTAATTACTAGGATTAAGGTTGATTTATTAATGAAAATAATGTTGCAATATCAAATAAAGTTTATACAATTTTCTGAAATATATACAGATTACAGAAAGTAAACATGGAGATAAAAAAGAGAAAAGTAACCAAGTCATCAATACACATATATAAGACAAAATATCGATCTGATTTATTTCATTCTGAGATATCAAAAGTGTTTTTTCTCTTTACAAAACCCCTGTGAGGGTATGGACCAAAGTCTGATTTAGAGATCCTCGATGAACACCATACAAAAAGACTCCGACAATCAAGAAAAAATGAAATTTATAATCTGGATTATCTTGCCACAAACTACTGCCAATTTGACTCTACAAGATATTCTTGATCAACCATGAAACTTAATTCACAAACAGACAAGAATACACAGACTATCAAGGATGTATCAACACCTCTAAAAAAAGCGTTTGAAAGGTTTGGTTTAGTTATGAACCTTTTTGTCTACAATAAGACCCTATTGTCACAAAGAGAATTAGGCTTTGAATAAACTCAAGAATGAATGAAAACTGAAACTATCTTATGAAACCAAAAAAGCAAACCTTAGTCTTGCTTTCTCCTTCTATTCTCCCTTATTTCTTCTTCTCATTCAACTTTTATTCTTTCCAAATAAGTTGAAGTAGTTCAATTACTTTCTTTAGTTAAGTTAGATTGACTTAACTAATTAGTTCAGGAGAGATAAATAATAATAATAATAGTTAAGGGTCTTTAATTAATAATAACTAGGTAGGTGGGACCCCTTGTGATTCCTGTAAATATCTTCTTTTCAAATCATAAAATATAACAACAAAAGGATAATCATTTAAATCACCTTCCACCCTTGTAACTCCCTTAAATATCCTCCAAACAAGATATTTTAAATATCAGAAATAATTTATATCATATCCAAAAAATATATAAATATCCACATCATCCATATTATCCATATGATTAACAAAATACCAAAACAAAGCTTGCTGTCCCAAAATTCTGAAAACCAGTAACATTGTCTTCATCAACTCAAATCATAAAAGAAATACAATCTAAAAGCCATACCTGCCACTTTGGGAGGTATTTTTTCTTTTTCCACTGCTATCCCCCTTTGATTTCCCGGAAGTAGCCCGTCGTTGATTAGAAACTTGAGGTTGTATTTCGATGATAACATGGGAACAATCATCCTTCAAACGCATGCGAGAAGACACATATTTTAAGGAATCATCTAAGGGAGAAGAAGGGGAGGCCGCTGCTTTTCCTTTATCTTGCACATGGGGAACATCAGTTTTTAGTCTTTTACTAGCATGTGAAGATTGAACAAGTGAATCAACACGGGCAATCTAGACATTAGGATTGACAGGTGGTGGGAGAGGCAATGACATATTGGGCTAGCCATGATGGTGAGAGACAACCGGTTTGACAATCTCTTGCCATCCATCATTTGCATGGACTTCTAGTTGCAAGGACACATGTGGAGGAACGAGAATGCCAGGGATATTCTGAGGCTGGAAAGGAGGTATTTCTGGCCGAGGGTGTACTATTGCATGACCAATCCAGTTAAACAACCCATATTGGAACAACTGGTTCAATTCTTGGGGATCAACATCAAAATGGATGAAAAATCTAGGCCTTCTAGGCCTTCAGTTCTAATTTCCCCTGCCTCTGTTATTTCTTCCATGGATGCCCCTATTGAAGAAACGCATCCTGTAGCAAGAGTTCATCAATAATGAAGCTCTTAATAAACCATACATGACATTCTGCTACATGAATCAACAATTGGCTCAGAAATTGACATGAGATACATGCAAATCCATCCATAAAAAAACATTTAATAATCACCAAGTGAATAGGGGGTGATAGGGTTCATGGGACATATGGAGGGAGTGTAGTTAGAGAAAAGTGGTATAATGATAGGGGATTGATACATGCATACTGTTGAACAATTAATTAAAAAATTTAACTGTGTAATAAAATACCAAAATATCAGTCACCGTATCTTTGTTGTGTTATTCTTTGTCTCTTTTACACAAACTTTCTTTTTAATTTATTTGAAAGAATAGGGATGTCATAAATGAAATTGGGATTATGAGGGGGATGTTAGGAGTGAAAAGTTGTAGAATGGTAGGGAAATAATATGGATACTGTTAAAATGAAAATAAATCAAAACATGCAATCAAAACATATCTTCGTTTAGACCTTCAAAGTTTAACATTATTCACTTTTTCAAAACCACAATTTAAACTGTTACTTCCTTTACAAACTGCTTGTTGGCTTCCAAACAATAATCTATATGTCTAGAAATATTTAATTACAACAACCTTTATATCCATATAATATCCGTATAACAGTCATAACAAACAACATTGCAATCGATATGAGAAACCACAATAACGTTTGAGCCACAATCATACATAACTCCAATGCTAAATCCTTTTAAAACCAACAAGAATACTCACAGTTCTTACAACCATTTATATCCATTATTTAAACACTATTCAACACAATCAAACTGGGCATTATAACTCTTTATTGGGACCCAATCAATTCGCACCCAGGTGTCTTTTAAATATAGTCAACATAACATTCAAACCAAATAACATGCAATACTTCGAGCTCAAGCTTCACATAAGCAAATAGGTATAGAATTCTTCTAGAATTTATAAACGAGGAACACAACCAAATCGTGCCCAAGTAACCAAGCACGCACAGTGTTCCATTAACCATTGACTGGAGTAAAACGACATCAATCTAATATTTAGGGTTTAAAAAAAATAAGTGGAAGAAAAAGTGGTTCGATTAGAGGGTTAAGTCCTCGAAAAGTGCAGACAACTCATGCCCTATCATGATTTACCAAATAAAAATAATGTACATCCATGCTCTCAGTTGTAAGGGTTATCAAAACAACAGATTGTCAATTCCAATAGGAAACCCAATGAAGCCAATATCTTAATCAACACTATAATATGAGCATCCAAGCACAAACCCGTTCTTGACCAGAAAACATCCATAATGCTTCTATCAATTTCTGGGTGATATGAAACTCATACTGTGCAATTCTTTCCAGGAAACTGTGTCAGTGAAGGCATAATCAAGCAACTTAACAACACATAGTTTTATCCAGACAAGGCACATGTTACTTTAATCTTTCATCAGTTTGCATTGCAACCCACAGGGTCAGAATAAAGAGTGTACACTAGCCACAAAAATGAGCATGAAGTGGGCAATCTTAAACACAGAGACTTGTTATGATAGTCTATAAGTAGGGTATGCGCAAAGCTCAGAGATTTGTCAAGCCATGATACTCAATTTCAACAAAGATGCCAGACCAAAACCCAAGCCATGAACGAGCAGGCTTCACTGCCATTTTATCAATAAAACCATGCAAATATTACACACAACAAGGAGAGAATAACCATTTTTTTTGAAGTGCAAACACTCCAGAATAATCACCATAAGAAACCACAGAAACAAACACCAATACATAGTTCAAATATCTCATAATAGCTCAAGAAACACACAGACCACGAGAAATCCAGAGCCAAAATTTGATTCAAAGGGCAGAGTAACCATCATGGATGGAAGAGTAAGAAAAACATACATGGAAAAAGCCTGCACGAGGAAAAACCAGATTGTATATCTCCTTTACGACCGAACAAAGTGAAACAACAACAACCACCAGAGCCAAAACCAAAATGCAAGAATGACTAGGGTGAGGGGCTCGAGGGGAGTTTGAGTGACATATAGTAAATGTACGTCGCTTCTCCCTTCCAACCTCATTCAATTCAAAGTACGATCCAAGCCAATTCACCATAGAACTAAACAATTAATCAACCATATATCCATTGCCATATCACTTTTTCATAGTGCACCACCCTTGGTAATGTCAAACTTCTTCAAAATAACAATGTGCAAGGAACATAACCCAATGTGCATCCATATATAACATTCAAACAAGGCGCATAACCATATTTGCAAGGGTCAAGAGCACCCATAATAAAACACAACATTAGAACTCAAGTATAGTTATTTTATTCAAAAGAGCTCCATTATTATCCTCTATCAAGATCATTTAGACCATTTAATGCCATGTTTAATGAAATATCAAAACCAAAACTGATAATAATCCTTTCATCCACATGGAAACCTTGACATATTCTGTGAGAGGTCATCAAAGCCATCCAGTTCCATGTTTCAATCAACCAACCATCACACGTTACCACAACATCTTAAACCATGATTTGAAGCAATGAACTGTAGAATACTGTGACGGTACCATCACATAAGCAAACAAAATATAAGCGCAACATATCCACCATAGCACCACAAGTCTAACAAGGGGGTTCCATCTACTAGTTTATTATTAATATAGATATATAATAAAGCTTGGCAATCATTTGTGAGCATAGTATTCATCATTGCATTTTTAAGCGTCAACAAGAGTCTGGACCTGGAATAAGGATGGGACCAATAGGTGCCTGGTTCCTTGATTTTATGGTCATAACTCTGGAAATCTTGTCACCTGCATAAGTTATTACGCAAAGAACAATATCACTTTACCTTCGAATTTACTACAGAGAGCAGTAACTTTGAAACACACAAAATACATACCTATCGGCTCGAGATCTTCAACACACAATGTAATTTACCCGACTTTTACAATAGCACCGCTTACACTTTCATAGGTTTTACATGCAAACCAATATATCAGTTAGGACTTAACAATATTGTTGTATTTTTCCAATTTTCCCCAAACCATATGTAATTGATCTTAAACACATTACAACTCAGGCTTAGTCAAATTCATACAATCCTCCATTATTTTCCTCAAAGATAGTTATGTGTTTGTTACCATTGACGTATCGTTGGAGGTGTGGGGTAGGGAATGGATAAAATGTTCTCTGATCATGTCATCGTCGGGGAGTGATCACTTCGAAACTCTTGAACTTAAGGTCGTCTTCCAACGACAATCACCTGTTATAATAATCATTTACCCTCGAAAGGTGTGTTAAAAAGTACCAATATCTTATAATGATCCCAGTTCTTTTGAGAACGAAATTAAGGTGGATATATAATAAGGAAATACATAGATATATTGAAAGAAACATAGAGATACAATAATACACAATTTCTATTAATGAAAGTAACGTACAAAAACTATAAAAATACAGAGTAAATGAACTCGCTAGAATGGTGGCAACTTATCTTTGAGAATAGATGTGACTGCTATGCTCATTCATAAGAGGATGATTATAATGAGGCTGTAAATGAATTTTTAACATAAATCATAAATGTGAAAACTCTAAACATCCAAAACCCTAACCCTAAAAGATGAAACACCAAAAGGTTTGTGGGCCCCGATGGGGGTAGTTGATACATCAACTTCGTGAGGACGTAACATTTGCATACGATCTTCATTTGGGGTATTTGATACCTCGTCAGATAGGTCCAATTGAGAAGTACAAATTCCATCCAAGGTCAAGGAATGTTGTTAGAAACCCATGGCCTCCCAAAAATCCAAAAAAATGTCGTTCATGGCCTAAAAATGGCCCCGAAAGTTTAGGACCAAAAAAACCGTAGAAAAACTGCCAAGGTAGAAAACCATGTTTTGATCTAGTGGAATAGGTGGGTGGCCACTGATACCTATATGGATCAATCCTCCCCCTTAGGAAGTAATTTTCCTCATTGCATCAAGTTCCCATGGGAGATGGGGAAGATTTTGTTGAATATGAACCTTGGTGAGTTGCTTGCCTTGCTAAAAAAGTTGTCCTGCTTAACTTGTTGAAGGCTGTCATGATTCTGTTTTTGGAGGGGTTAGATCGGTTCAACCAATCTAGCTACATCATCTTACTGAGTTTCGTAGAAATATTTCGGTGAAGATGCAACATGAAGAGATATATCATTGGGGGCTAATGGTTGGAACCCCAAGCATACCTGAAAAGGGATCTGGAAAATAAAGCTATGAAGAGATATGTTATAGCTTGGTTGGATTGGGTAGTGCAGAGGCACCCCTGTAGGTGAAGCAAGAAAAACTTTTTTCTCTTCTAAAATCCTGCTGACCTACTTCTGTTGGATAGAAAGTTCTTGGGCCGAGGCTGCAGTGGTCACAGTGTCCTTCTGTTCATCTTTTGACTGGATTGTGAAGAGGCCAAACTTTGCAGTATGAGAGATTACTTTGCGACATTGTTTTGTTGGGACAATAGTCAGAACTACATCTGGTACTCTATAGAGCTGACCCCTGAGAGTAACAATGACACTACAGGGTCAATACTCATAAACAACATGACACTTCCACATATATGGCTGGTGTTGGGTCACCTAAATACCACCTTTTCACCAACCTTTTACTTCACTTTTAACCATATTCTTCTTTCTCGTAACCTTACATTAAGTTCAATTTCATAATTACATATGGGTTTAGAATTGTTATTTTCAAATAATTTATTTTAGTGCTTTGAGTGAATTTATGATTAAATATTAGAAAAATAACACAGTTTCACTTTTATATCAAAATTGGATGATTTTTATGATGCTTGTAGGTGTATTTGAAGACTACAACAATGTCATATTTGACCACTAAGACTCAAATTCGAATTTCCTCTTCAACCCCTTGAAGATTTGATGAATATTTGGAGATTCACTCAAGTATCTTCGATGGAGAAGAATCATGGAAGAGAGATTTGTGAGAGGATTTGTAGAGATATTACTTTCTAGGTGTTAGCACATGGTTGTAACCACATGAAACATTTGTGGATCTATGAGATATTTGTGGATCTGAATTCATTATTAGTTATCTTAGTTTCTGTATAAAAATGAGTGTCTCCTTAATTCCAAGATGAGGACTATTGAAGCATTGTATCCAACTTATGATGGAATAGAATAAAGATTCTTTTCCACATGAATTTTCATTCTCTAGTTTTAGATGTAAAATGCTTTAATTTAGTGTAGGATGTTATGGAATAGCTTGTTACATTTTTCTTAGAAGAATTAAGCTCACTCCAAAATAGATCATGGTAGCACTTTATCTCACTGTATATTATTTCTTTATTTTATGCAATCTCATTTATTGTACCTTTGTGTTGTTCATGAACAAATTATCATATAATAGTTGTTTCTTATGAAGACAATCTTATTGATAAGTCATGCAGAGGACTAGGAGTTCCATCCACTACCTTTGATGGAAAAGGCCCTAACTCTCTCACAACTTCTGACTTAATGTTGCATAAAAAGGCATCATAGTTCCCTGCTTTCCTAGATTAATTTTATTTTATGCAAGTGTGATTAAAACCCTCTTTTAAAATCCTTTAAATTCATATGCTGACAGAGTACTGTTTTAAGGAGCTTACATCCATTGTATCATATTTAACCTTGCAAATATTATTTTCTACCAATGGAGCAATGACAACCTAGGATTGAAAGAGTTAGGATTTACTTTATGTCAAAGCCTTTATTTATTGCATATGTGATTTAAACTTTCTCTTCATACCCTAACCTCATTAAGTTGATAGAGTATTATTGTAAGGAGATTACATTCATTGTAGCATATTTCACCTTGCAACCTGATTTTCTACTAGTGGAACTGTGACTAGTAAGGGTTGGAAAACTTAAGATTTGATTGAATTTTCTTCACTTAGAGTTAGTTTCCTACTCCTGCATATATTGTGCCAACATCATCACAAGCTTACAATTATCCTTGGTTGATAATTTAATAGAAATCAATTTAAGCAATTAAATTTCCCGACTTTTTTGTCGCCGTTGTAGGGGATGGTGCTAAGGGATTAGGCATTAGGAATTTAATTTAGTACCAATGTTTTCTTTGGTTTGATTCATAGAAAACTAATTCATGTTGAAAAGATAACTTGGTGACAACAGGGTCTTAGTAGCATGAGGGTGTTCGATTACATGATTGTAAGTTTTTTGTTTTGAAGTTTACTTTGTGTTTGTTTCCATAGGATTTCATTTGTTTCTTAGAAATTTTCATTCGGTGGTGCAATAAGAGCCACTTAATTTACTAACCATTGGTAGGAAGATCTACAAGAAAATGGACATATATGAAGGAGGAAAACAAGTAGAGTTTCAGGAGCTATGAAATTAAGGTTTGCATAAGAGGTAATTTTTTTCCTTAACATGCTTTGCAAGTTGCAGATTTCAAAAATATGAAGAGTCGTCAGGTTTCTAAGTATGCTCTCTTCTTGTGCCTAGTTGTGATCTAGAAAATCAGAAAATAAAAATTGGAAATAAGTCTCTAGTTCTATAATATCTATTTTCATTTGACATTTCCAATATTTTTTTTTGTTTTTTTTGGAACAAATTTTCATTAATAAATTCCATATTTAAAAAAAGAGTATAGGTTTTCATTTTCAATTAGAACTTTGCTTGTCTCTAGGATTCTTCATAATACTATGCATCTCATCATGAAAAAAAGACAAAATCATTGTTTCAATAATATATATAAAACAAATATAAAAAAATAATAATATGAAAAAATATAATAAAAGAAATATAAAACATATAAAAACAAAACACAAACATAATACGTAGTTAAATAAAACTTTGGCTCATGAATAAACCTTCGACAATGCATCAAATCGGGCTTTGGCCATGATCCAACCCTTTGGCCATGATCTCTTCTGGATTCCATGAACTCTTGGTCTTCAAATAACTCTTTTTCGAAAAGACTTCCAGTGCTGACCAGTGGTTTATTTGGAAATAGCGTAACAGATTACTCTTCGAAGGGAGTTCCCCCTCAACATGGGGTGTAGCTTATAAAGTGTTTGGTCTTCTCTACAAAATTAACTCTTCTCAAACTGTCCAAAAACTCAGGCATAACCCGATTTCGAGATTGAGTGGATACTCCTTGGCTTTATTTGATGGCGCATCCATTAAAGGGGGTTCAAAATGCGGTGCAAGGGGCTTCATCAAACTCATCAAATAATCAGGTTTTCTAATGGTTTTTTAATGGAGGTTTTGGAACAAACACAAAAGCAGAGTTACTTGTTGCCTGGGCTTCTCTCACTATTGTAAAAATCTTGAATATCCAATATATTTAAGTTCTGGGGGACTCCAAAGCAATCATTGACTGATTGAATCATCAAGGCAACCTCCGAGCAAGCAATATTGAAGGCTGAAAACAAAGATTACTTGATCTACTTATCTCCTTCAAAAGAACCAGTTTCCATCACATTTTCAGGGAGGCAAATGTAGAAGCTGACCTATTATCAAAACAAGTATTATCAGAAGACAAAGGAAAGATTACTTTCTTCACTTGAGACGGATCGATGGCTGGTCCATCACACCATTTAGATATTTTTTAACTTCTTGTTTCTATTATTAAAGATTGCATAGAACAGTCTGGCTGAATGCTTTTTTTGGTTTTCCTCCAAGTTCCTAGTACTAGTCCTCTACTCTTTGTTTGAATTGGGTAAGTTTTTATTTTTTCGGACTACCCCTCTTTCTAAATCTTTGTTTCAAGGATCAGTCAAGTTCTTTGCTTCCCGGAGGCTTTAGACTGATCAATCTTCATTAACATTGATTCCTGATTTTGTAATTAAAATTATTATCTATATAATTTTGTGGGAATTTTCTTATATAAAAAAAAAAAGATTTAAGGGGAACAAAGCATTATGAAATCCACGTCAGTTTCCAAAGAGACATATTTTCGACATCTTTTGTGTGCAAATGAAGATGAATTTCAAAAAACCGCCACATGGGTTTTGTGGAGGATGGGCCAATTAGGCTTTCACGAGAATGGTTTCCAAACAATCTACCAGATATGGGAGATACAATTGGTTCTTTGAACTATTATTTTTCAAGAATTGTAGATCCGTGCTTTGACTTGTTTGTAAGATCCATGAGAAACAGATCTTGAAGATGAGGAGATACAATAAACAAATCCTATTATGGTTGAAATGTTGCAGGACCTCGGTTTCCCATGTTTTAAAGAGAGGACCAAAAACAATATAAAATTTCTGAAAGCGCTTTCATTTAAGTTTGACAAAAGACATGTGCTTCGTTGGTTTTCTCTCTCATCAGTAACAACTAGGCGGACAAGGCAATATGAATACTACCAACGTGTGTTGAATGATATCTTGTATTGCTTGGAGAATTTCCTTCTTAGGTATATGCAAAAAGGGTGGTCTAATTTATCAGAATAGTGAGGTGATGCAGACCCCTCGACCCTCTATCGGCCTTGGGTCAAGGTCCACTACAGGATCGTTCGTTTTCCCCTTGAGCCGAAATGGCTCTTTTGATTCCCGGCTGGAATCTTCGTTTATTGATCCATAGGTCCTTCCGGCAACTCCCCTGTGCAAACAGCACTAGGCACGAGCTCCACCTTCTCCGAGCGACCACAACGCTATGACCAAGGCCTATTCCCAAAGGTGCTTGTCGCAACTCGAAATCTTGCGAGTTCGTGAGTCAAAACCCTTGACTCTTCCTTCCCAATCTCGCGATACCTGAGATCGAAAAATGGGTAAAGCTCCCTTCTATCAGTGCCCTTTGTGCGTGACCACCGGCTGGGCTTAACGCTAGCGCCTCTCGCTACTTGCCCTTTCGTGAGTTTCGACGTCGAGCTTTCATGCTCTTACCTTGCGAGTTACCGAGACGCGAGAAGTCAACAGAATGCCGACTCCTTCTACTAGGCGACGTGTGTCCGCCTGTCTATCACACGGGCCCACCTTGTGATTCTGCCATGTGTCTCTTGTGCCTAGCTTCGGCACTTCGCGACTTCGCTCCCCAAGCGCTGCCTCCTTTGTATCCCAACACCCGAAGTGCCGAGATCCCGAACTCCTCAATACTCCTTATCGCAACTCGTGACTTTGGGACTTTCGGGACAAAAGTCTCGACTCTCCAACTGCCGAAACCTGAAATGTTGATCCTTCGAATTTCCGAGGTGTTGAATTCCAATGCATTATAAATGAGGGTCCCACAACATAACCTCTTGCCCTGACGGGGCTTCTCCTTTCGTGATCTCACAAATCTTAGTGCAAGGTTTTCGACCCTTCAACTCACGAATCCGTGAAATGAGAGTTTGCGAGTGATCCAACGACCCTTATTGACTTGGATCCTACGACTCTATTTCCCTTGAACTTAAACTTGAAAATAGGCTTATCGTAACTTCCCTGCTCCTCTGCAAGATCTGACAGCTCTCGGAATTTCATGAATTCTCCACGGAGAATTCTGACCATCCAATTCCTCCTTGACAACTCCTACAAAATGAACAAGGTATTCCTTTACGGAACTTGTCCACCTGCAAAACAACTTTGATACGCCTCCTTCCAACACTCCAAGGCACTAGCCCTCTTGAGCTTCTCTTCGACAACTTCGAAGACTCTATCCCTCCTGAGCTTGCTTGAAAATCCTCAAGTACTCTGGGGATAACTCCTGCGTGCACTCCTTGTGGCACTTATTCAAATACGCTATAGTATTTGAACCTCTTCGACTCTGTGCACTTCCTGCGACAATAGTTCTTCAACAATTTCACTCAGATTGTAACTCTGAGACTTCACTCGGCCTGCGCACACCTTGCACAACTCCTGTGCTTAACTTGCACTTCTGCAAGAATGAGAACAATGTTATCCCTCCTGAGTTTTCAGAGATGAACTCTGACTTCTGTCAACGCACACCTTGTGGACAATTTCGCTGCACTCCTTGCAGGAAAAACTCTTGCTCAGACAGAGAAATAGTTGAAACTCATTCCTTACTCTTCCTCTCTTCAGATTTCAGAATTTCAATAAGAAATCATACATACATGGCATAAACAACAAATGCATGACAGAAAGAGTAAAACAACACTAAGCATAACATTCAACATGCATACACATAGAATATTACAACACCATAAGTCTGAATCAAAGCTTCATGTATTAATTCAGGACTTCTGTACATAGGTGTTTTCAAATACAGTTCTCTGCTTCTCCTCTATGCTCTATGCTCGATTGATCATGCTAATGTTACAATGACACAAGATGAGGGTGTCTATAGTCGGTTTTCCCTCTGCTCCTAAAACTGTCTAATCTGGAATTCAAAGCTACCTACTTACATTTATTATACGTAGATGCCTCTACCTACTTCAGATGAGAGAGGATCGCTCAAGGTCTAATTACAATCTACAAGGGTGTCCCCTCTTAATTATTTCATTTAATATCCGCACATTGATTTCAAAAAATTTCAAAACACTTTTACAACGTGTTGAAATGCGCTGGCACTTGTCCCAGCTGCCTTCCGCCTCCACGTGCTTATTACTTGCGATGCTCCTGCATCATAATCCCTCGTTTGAAAATTTTCATGGAATTCTGTCCATGAGCTCTCACACAGTTTGTCCATGCTTCTAGATTTTGGCTTCATTTTCCCAGCTGGCATCTTCAACTGGATGTCCCTTCCACTTGACCAAGTATTCAAAATATTCCTTTCGCCTGGTCCTCTTACTAACTCTTTTGTCTAGTATACTTTCCATCTATGGTTTCTCTGCAACTGGCATCTGTTTATTCCACTGAACCTCTTTCTGTTCACTACCTGCTTCTGCTTCTTCAACTTTATAAGAGTACAAATCTGAGATGTTGAATATCGGAGAAATTTTGATCCCCTCGAGTAATTCAATCAATTTATTATATGTCCCCCTTGGGAACCTTTCCTTTCTCAAGTTTGCAAGGATCAAATCACCAAATTCGAACTTGAAGTTGTCGCCTGTGTTGATCTTATCTGCGCTTATACTCCTGGCTCGAATTCTGCAATCACTCCTTCACCTGGCTGTGAAGTTCCCTCATTGACTCGGCAAAATCTTCTACACTAGCACTCCTAGTCGTAGTCTGTTCTGAATCTCTCAATTCAGAAACTCCTCTTGGCTGCATGCCATAAACAATTTGAAATGGATTTTGCCCTGTGCTTCTGTTGATTGAATCATTATATGCAAATTCTGCCTATGGTTGAATATTATCCCACTGACTGTGATGTTCTGTCACCAAACTTCTCAGCAAGTCTCCCAAACTTCTGTTCACAACTTCTATTTGTCCATCCGTCTGAGGATGATAAGCTGAACTGAACGACAAGTTCGTCCCCAACTTTTTCCATAAGGTTCTCCAGAAGTGTCCCATGAACTTGGTGTCTCGATCCGAAACTATGCTCCTTGGCTCCTTGGTAAGCCGTGAAGTCGAATGACTTCTTTGAAAAACAGATTCGCAATGTGAGTTGCGTCACTGGTTTTCTGACACGGTATGAAGTGTGCCATCTTAGAAAATATATCCACCACTACAAAGATTGATTCGAACCCTCTTTGTGTTCTCGGCAGCCCCAATATGAAGTCCATGTTTACTGCATCCCACGACCTCTTAGGTATGGGTAACGGTTGATATAATCCTGCATTCTGCCTCTTTCTTCTTGAATGCTGACAAATTCTACATCTATCCATGAATCTTTTGACGTCTGTTCTCATTCCTGGCCAAAAATATGACTCATTTAACTTTGAGAACATCTTGTCATGACCAAAATGTCCGACCAATCCTCCACTGTGTTTCTCCTTCAACAGAGTCTCCCTCATGGAGCATTTTGGAATACAAAGTTGATTACCCTTAAACAGTAATCCTTCCTGGATCATGTATTATGTCCACTGGCTTTGATCCCTGAGAATTGGATTCTCAGCTGCTTCATACACCTCTTTAAAATCTGGATCATCTCTATACATGTCCCTGAGATCATCAAAACCCAGTGTTTTGACTCTGAACTCCTGCAACAACAAACATTTCCTGCTCAAAGCATCAACAACTTTGTTAGCAGTTCCATAAATATGCTTAGTTACAAAAGTAAAGTTCTACATGTATTCAACCCATTTAACATGTCTTTGATTCAACTTCTCCTGTTGAGTCACAAATTGCAAAGCATGATTTTAACTGTACAAGACAAACTCCTTAGGTATTAAGTAATGCCTCCATTTCTTCAATGCCTGGATAATAGCATAGAACTCCTTGTCATACGTGAATTATTTCACTCTCGCTTCATTCAGCTTCTCGCTAAATTATGCTATCGGCCTGTCTTCTTGGCTCAAGACTACCCCTATTGCAAATCCACTTGCATCACATTTTACTTGAAATGTCTTTTTAAAATCCAACAACACCAAAATTGGTTGTTCCGTGATTTTCCTTTTTAGCAAATTGAAGCTTTTCTCAGCCTCTTTTGTCCAGTGAAAATACTTGTGTCTCTTCTTCACTGTGTCCATCATCGGTGCACTAATTCCACTAAAATTCCTGATGAACGTCCGGTAGAAACTAGCCAATCCATGAAAACTTCTCACCTCAAATACACTCTTCGGTGATGGCCAATTCTTAATTACCTTCACCTTATCTGGATCCATCCTCAACTTATCTGCAGAAATAAAAAAACCCAAATAAATGAGCTCAATCTTCATGAATGAGGATTTCTTCATGTTTATAAACAACTTCTCTTGATGTAGCCTCTTCATCACTGTAGCCAAATGTTTCAGATGCTCTGCCTCTGTTTTACTAAAAATCAATATGTCGTCAAGATACACAATGAAAAAATTTTCGATGAACTCCTTCAGAACTTCGTTCATCAACCTCATGAAAGTACTTGGCACGTTTGTTAAGCCAAATGGAATAACAAGCCATTCATACAACCCTTCATTAGTCTTGAAGGTTGTCTTCCATTCATCACCTTCTCTCATATGAATCTGGTGATATCCACTTTTCAAATCAATCTTCGAAAAAAAATTGGCCCCACTGAAGCAATCCATCAAATCATCCATCCTTGGCAATGGAAATCTGTACCTGATGGTAATATTGTTAATTGCTCTCGAGTCAGTACACATCCTCCAGCCTCCATCTTTCTTCGGACTGAGTACTGTCGGAACAACACATGGACTCAAGCTCTCTCTAATCAACCCTTTGTCCATTAAATCCTGGACCTGTCTTTTGACTTCTTCATTCTCCTTCGGCGTCAATCTATACGTTTCTTTGTTTGGTAAACTAGATCCAGGTATGAGATCAATATGATGACTCACACTTCTAATAGGTGGCAACGAACGACGCAGATTGCCCACTACTATGTCAGCAAACTCTTACAATATTTTCTGAACCTCTTCTGGTAAATCATCTACCCTTGTACTGGTTAAAAAAAAATTAGGCTTTCTGACCACAATGAATTGTGGTTCCTCCTTCTTCTTAACCTCTGTAAGAAGTTCCTTCCCACTCATGAGAAGTACAGTGTTTCTTACTTCAGGTTTTACTTCTTTATCTTTGATTGGAAGAAACATATGAGTTCTCCCATTCTTCTCTAGGGTGTATGTTTCTTCATCCCATCATGAATCACATTTCTGTCATATTGCCATGGTCTACCCAACAATAGATGACAAACATCCATGGGAATAACATCACAGAGTATTTCATCTTTATACCCTCCTATTTTAAACTCAACTAAACATTGTTTAGTCAACTAAACATTGTTTAGTGACATTTACCTGATGTCCTTTTTGTAGCCACGAAACTCTGTATGGACTTGGATATTCAATAGTCTCCAACTCCATATTTTCTACCATCTCTGTAGAAACGAGATTATTTGTGCTACCACTATCCATGATGACCTTGCATACCCTGTCCTTGGTTTTGCAAGCAGTCGAAAAAAGACTGTTCCTTTGGACCGAACTCTCCACCTCCTTCTCTGGTGTTAAGAGAACTTTTCACATCATCAGTGATCTTCCGCCTTCAGCATCCTCTGCCTCAACATTCCACCTCTGTGCTTCGGCGATGTGAGTTTCACCACCTTCTTTCTTCTTATCTGTACACTCAGAATATTATGTCTGACATTTCCCGATCTAAAAATGAAGAAGACTTGAAAAACTTGAAAATTATTGCAAGTGAATGTTAAGTGTTTAAAGCAAAAGGATCAGTTTGCAACACATAAATTTAAGGATTACTTATGAAAATTATACATAGACAACAGCATAATCATTGAACATAAACACATATGCACAACAATTGATAAAGGAGTTCACCCATCTCTTGGGCTACATCTCCTGGTCCATCTTCCAATGGATCATTATTATTAATTTCTCAAAAGTGCTCAAAAACATGTCTTATAATGCTCAAACTGACAAACTGACTACTCCAATGGCTTCAGAACGTCCCAAAACCCCTGTCTGGAATCTTTCGGCACCTCAATCGGTCAAAAAATGAAGAAGTTAGGCCTCCTGGAAGTCCCCCTCTTTAAGCTTGCTGTCTCTGCATCTACAAAACACACCCTTCATGAATGAACCTGGCTCACACGCATTTTAAAGTGTAAAAACCCAGCACCGGACACAACCACGCCAATGGTGCAAACTGTAGAACGGTTAAGGGTGCGCCAGCCCCTAACCGCCTCGGCACCTGGGCGTATGGCGCATATGACCGCGCACATGGCAAAATGGGGGTTAGAATCGTTATAACCATTCAAAACCATAGCAACTTCCGGTTTGGGGTCACATGTGGTTTAATATAACCACGGGCTATATGTTTATAAACCCACGTGCAAACGGTCGGACCAAAAAGGTTATAACACGGTCATATATAAAAATCCACATGACCACGGGCCGGGGCTAAGCCCCGGCCCGACCCCCCACCCAATATAAAAACTTGTAAATTCAAATATATTCAAATGCATATATTTAACAAGGACCAACTTGTGGCCCAATGGTCAGGCGGTCGTGCGAAGGCGTATGCACATTGGGGAGGTCCGGGGGTCGAACCCCACGGACTCCACCACAAATTTTACATAACCAAATAACCAAATAATGAGTGACACGTGGCACCCATGGATTGGGCCATGTGTGCTCATACCACTTGCCACCAACCTGACACATATCAGCTCCTGATTCATCAACATTCAACCAACCATTGCTTGCCACGTCACCTTGGTACGGTCGTACAGTCCTACCACGTCAGACCGTACGGACTGTACGGACTAGTATAGTCAGCATCTAATTTTTTGTCTGTTTGGCTTGGCGAACAGATCATGATATCTTATCCATACGGAGTCCGTTTGACAAAGTAAATATACCACCAGAATCAGGAAGACGAGATGGACGCAATGGCACTGTTTTCGTCGCATTCCGAGCACTTTGAAATTTGAGCAAATTTTGATCCCCTGATCACACCTCCCCATTGGGAAGCTTTTGGACCTCCAAAAGACTATTCTCAGTCTATGTGAAGACGAGGGTATAGTTCCATAACCCTTCCAACCTCAATCCACTTGGCCTTGCTTGGATTCGTCCCTTTAAGACCAACTCGCAAATACTCCACATTTCCTCGCTTCGAAGTTCACATCCTCCTGTCAAGGATGGTGTCTTCCTGCAGTTCTGTTAGATACACTGGAGAAAAATCATCTATGGAAGGAATTTGAACATGCTCTCCTTGATCATCAATCAATGGAGGCTCATACAACTTCAAATTCTCAACATTAACAACTGCATACATCTGCATATAAGGAGGCAAATCTAAACGAAAAGCATTGTTACAAATCCTGTCAACAATCTTGAAAGGACCATATCGAATCAGTTTCAACTTTTTACGTTCCCCTTTAAGCCTCTCCTTGCTTATGTAAATCCAAACTTCATCTCCAACTTCGAAATTGTGATCAACACGATGCTTGTCATGTCTCGTTTTGTACTTGGCTTGACTCTTTTCCAACTGCTCTTGCACCACCTGATGTATCGACTGAATTTGTTCAATGAACTTCTCTACCCTATCAATGTCATATTGCCCATCGACAACAATATCTTTCCCAAAGATAAAATCTAAAGGTGACTTGGGCAAATAGCCAAAATATGCCTCAAATGGCGATGTTTGAGTCGAAGAGTGCTTAGCTCGATTGTACGCATGCTAAACATAATGTAAATGTTCATCCCAAAGTTTAGGATGCTTGCTGCAATAAGAACGAAGAAGATGTACCACTGTACGATTCACCACCTCTGTCTAACCATCCGTCTGCAGATGAAAAGCTGTGCTCTTTTTAAGATTTGTGTCCATGAGTGCCCACAAACTCGACCAAAAACTTCCAACAAATTGAGAATCCCGATCAGAAATCATGGACTTGGGAAAACCAAAATGCACCCAAACATTTTTAAAGAACAACTGTGTCGTTTGTTCTGCTTTTACCTGCTTAACACAAGGCATCAAAATACACATCTTGCTAAAACGCTCAACCACAACATAAAGATAATCATGACCTCTTCTCGACATAGGTAAACCACCAACAAAATCCATGGAAATACTTTCCCAAGGTCGAGAAGGAACTGGAAGTGGAGTGTACAAACCCAACTTTCAATTACTAGGTTTACTTGTAGCACACAATGAACATCCTCGAACATATCGCGAAACACTTTCATTCATCTTAGGCCAGTAGCAGTATCTTTGCAAATTAGCCACTGTCTTGCCTACACCAAAATGACCAGCAATAAGAGAAGAATGTGCTTCTCTTATGAGTTTGATTCTTTCCCCCTGTGGAATACACAACTTGCCAAGATGATACAAGAG
>CBVK0105301240.1:0-19464 GCA_900067695.1 Picea abies | reverse complement strand
AAAATCCTGATAAGGATCATCAAAAAACTATTGGAGGACAACAAAAAGGCATGGCATTCAAAGTTGAAATTTGCTCTATGGACTGATCGAGTGACCACGAAGAGATCTATAGGCATCTCCCCATTCCAATTAGTCTATGGAGCAGAGGTTGTTTTCCCTTCTTAGTTAGCCATTCCTATAGAAAAATTCCTTCATGATCATCAAGAAGATCCTAATGATATGATCGGGAGAATTCATCAACTGGTGGAGGTCCAGCAGGCCAAAGAGCAGGTAATGAGAAAAATTCAAGACCATCAACAGAGGATCAAGCAGGTTTTTGATAAGAAGGCCAAGAAAGAGGATTTCCAGATCGAAGATTTGGTACTGAAATGGGATGCTCCTAAGCAGGATAAGGGCAAGCATGTCAAATTTGAGGCCCCGTGGATCGAGCCTTTCAGGATATTCAAAGTATTTTCAAATAATACCTACAGGTTGCGAGATTTGAAAGATCAAGAAATTTTCAATGGCCTTGTGAATGGGCATTTCCTGAAAATATTTTTCTCTTGAGCCGCACATGGGTCTTCTGCAATTGTAAATATTGTTTTTCCTTTTTGTCTTTAATCTTCAAATAATGAATCCATAGCCCAACAGCAAGGCACTGAAGCTGCAAAATGAGTCCTTAGAGCATCACAAGAACGACTCTATCCCCCATGGAGCCTAATGTTAATGACAATTTTTTCCTTGGGCACAAGAGTACCCAATTCTGCAGGTTGCACAAGGAGTGCCCAAGCACAGCACGGAAAAATCTCATTTCGGGCTACAAGTCAAGCGAGCGGACCAAGTTTTGTTGTCTGTGGGCGAGATCCATCTATAGAGAAGAATCGACAGTCATATGGATTTTGGGGCTACCAAGTTGCCCGAGATATAGCATAAGAGATAGCACCTATATTTCAAGACAAAGTCTGGGCTGTTCGATCCATTTGGGAAAGGTGGCAACCAATCGGCATTACGGGGATCAACATTTCGGGAGACAGGGGATCTCCCCTCCACTGCAGCTGAAATTGCCGAAATGTGAAATGCCAAAGGCACCTTTGAAGATGAGCCCACCACAGTCCTAGCACCGGGTCACATCAAGCGAGCCTGGGAATGAAGGTACGCCCCCCTTTTAATGAAAAATTCATCTCAGTCATTCATCTGAAGGGCACGCGGTGCACATCTGTGCTTTCACAGTTTGGTCAATTAGGAATTTGAGGAAGGAGTGCATCGTGAACCGCAGTACAAGAAATCCCGAAAGGATCAGGACCATTCATCATAAGGACATGCGGTGCAAGATTTGAGTCATAGGTAGGGATTTTCGGGATTTTCATAGTGAAACCACCGACGTCATCTCAGGCATCCTATCCAAAGGACGCATGGCACAAGATATAGTCACGTCGGCATTTTGGTATTCGAGAGTTCAAAATGTGAGGGGTTTTTTGTCAATTCACATCTCGAAACCCCAAACCCCGAAATGTCGAAAGCACCCAGAGGATAAGCGCAGGGTCACAGCCTGTGGTCACTTGAGGAAATAGAAAAGGCTGTACAAAGGGGGCCAAAGGTGTCATTTTGATCTTGAGAAGTGGGGCACTGTGTCCTCCAGGTGTCGGTTTGACTTGATCTCGATCCTGATACCTGCTTGGAATGAATGAAGAAGCGAGGGGGTGGTTGAAACCTTGCCTCACTCATTAATTGCAAGGTATGGAGGTCCTGACAAGAAGTCTATCCGCGGTAGTCCTCTATACTGGTTTTTCCCAGAGAAGCCATGTTGAGTCCTCGACTCACTAGGGAAGTCTGCGCACACTAATTCAGCATTTAAGGGTTCAGCTACCCCGTAGCATGAGCCATGCAGAGTTAAGATGGTGTATGACAGAGAAGTACAGGCCAGATTTGATTGAAGAGATGCCCCATCCTGAAAATCTAAGACACCTCTGTTGGGCAAATGTTTTTGAGTATATGTACTTAGTTTTGATATTTTTCAAGTATCGATGGTTGAGCAAGGCTCTCGATTGTAAAAGATTTAATGAATCACTAGTTAGTCTGGTTATGCATTGACTCTTGAGACTTCTTTCCTTATGAATTTCAATTCCTTTCATCTCTTTGTTCATACTGCATTAGAACAACTCGGAATTGGAGGATCCAATCAAGTTGTAGCTGTTATAGGATGATGTAGGTTGGATCACTATAATAGTTGTGTTGTCTCTAATTGGTCTTGTGATTTTCTCAACGCTGAATGACTTGGAATTGGAGGATCCAGTCAAGTCACCCCTTCAATTACCCGAAACTATGAACCAAGAGGATCTTTCATTTAGAGTTTTTCTTCTGCAAACTACCAAAAGGCCTGTTTCCTGAGGTAGTTTTTCTCACTCCTCTCACCAAGTCTTCCACCTGCTCATTTTACATCAACTCACTGAATGAAGTCATATCAAGACCTCCTTTGTTCTTTACATACCAGACATGGCCCCTGAGTTAGAGTGATTTCATCCTGGGTCGCTAACCATTTGATCATCCATTAAACTTATTGTGACATAAAACTGATGGGCGTTGGGCTCTGCTCCTATCGCAATCCAGGAGTGACTTCTGACGCTAACACATGGGATTAAAGAGACCAGTCCAATATCGTGGGATAGGTGGTGACTGATTGAGATTTTTCAAGAGTCGACATTTCAGGGTTCTCGTCAAGAAATGCACCCATAGCCCAAAGCCCCCAAAAAGTAAAATTACGAAACCCCCAGGGGTAGGGCCCTTGGTCCTATCCCCTGGTCATAGTCGGTGACCATATGGACGAGTGATAAGGGAGGAGCTAACACAATTTAAGCCCCATCACGATTGTGATAGATGGGAGTCTGAAGGACAAGGGGTTGACTCCTCCCCATCGTCGATACCCGAAATTCATGAAGCACCTTTGGTTTTAGGGTGAGGTCATAGCCCTAGGTTACATTGAGGATGGAGCCAGAAGAAAAGGAGGCCAACCTCTGGGCCTTTGAGAGAAGGTACGTGGTTGTCCCTTGCGCTTATAGTCTCATCCACTCTCCAGGGAAGAAAGAAGTTAATGAAGATTGAGCATGTGATTGAAACCTCAGCTCAATCCATAAATGGAAGGCGTGGAAGGTCTGGAGGGGTCAGCCCGTGGTACCCCTGTGTGCAAGCCCCCTTGCAAGAGCCATGATGATATGATGTTCCTATGAGACAAGAAGATCCTACACACACTAACTTGGAATTTAATGGCTCAGAAACTGTCCTGCTGTCAGGGGCAAGTTGCTCTGAGTATATATACTCAGTTTTTGTGTTTTTGTAAGTGTCTATGGTCGAGCTAGGCTCCCGCATTGTAAAGTTTTGATGATGTACTGATTATCCTGGTTATGAAATTGTATCTAAGACTTCCTATTTAATGAAAGTCAACTTCCCTACATCTCTCTGTAAACACTGCTTTAAGACACTTAGAATTGGAGGATCTAGTTGAGGGTGATTATGTTGTTGTGATGTATGTTTGATCATGAAAGTATTTTTACTAGTTTTAAATCAAGTTTCTGTATAATCTCTTCCTCCTCACACTGAGTAACTCGGAATTGGAGGATCCAGTAGAGCTGTTACAGCAGCATTGTGATGAAGGTTTGATCACTGTGTTGTTGTAACTGTGTTGCTTAGGCACATTTTTCAGTGTCTTGTATTTCTTCTCCAAGTTGTTGGAAGGCTTGATGCCCATAGTATTCTTATTCATCTTTCTCACCAAGTCTTCCCTCTACTCATTTTAAGCTCCACTTCCTAACTAAATTTAGATCAGGACCTCACCTGCTCATGCATTTCAGGCCTAGTTTTCTGAGTTAAAACAGTATTCTCCTGGGTCTGCACACATTCGACCACCCTAATTCAATTATCGTGACATATAAAACTGATGGGTATCAGGCTTACCTTTTCTACAATCCATAGTTGACTTCTGGTGCTAACATATCTAACGTCGTTGCTGGGGACAAAGTTGAATATTTTCCCTATGATTGAATGACATTGAGCCTTTGATATTGAAGGTGCATCAAGCTTCAGAACCCTACAAGATTGCTACTGTGCACCTGGCGACTCCATTGTGATGAATCCATTTTGACGACTCCACTATGGTGAATCTACTATTTCAATTATGGCCTCAACAGGAAGACACAAACGGTCTACCCCGAAGTTGCCTTTAGAAATACCTGAAACAGCTCCAGAGAAACTTATTAGAAAGGGAAAGGCCCTTTGAGAAGGAGTTTCTACTATTGAACCAGGTATTTCTGATGATTTTCACCTTAATCATTTAGAAACTCCCATATCTTCTTCTCATTTTCCTATCATACCATCTGCAAGAGTTTCTCGAACTTTGAATTTTGGGAGTGTTCCTGTTGAGTTTTCCCCTCCTAATCTATTGAGTTTAGACCGAGAACCTCAGCAGATTTTTTTGCCACCCCAGGCCTTACCACCCTGCCTCCTATTGTTGCTACTGTTGATGAGTGAAGAGAAACCTTTGTTCCCTTAAACCCATTAGCCTCCTCCTCGAACCCTCTGTTGTTTCCTTTTCCTCCTGTAAGCTCAGTTCCAGTTTCTCCTGCCTCGACTCCATCCCCTCCTGGTTCTCCTCATGTTCACACTCTAATGGCAGGAGCTAATCTGCCCGGAAATAGAATGGATGCTATAATAGCTGCCCGATATGATCCTCTCATTTTACCTCGGCCTATAAATTCCCTTCGTGTTGGAGAATACCTAAAATACATGCCCAATTTCACTAGAGAAGAAGACGTAACTGCAAAAGAGCAGTTGGCTACCTTCTATAATTATGCAAATAATCTGAATATTGAAAATGAATATGTCTGGATGAGAGTCTTTGTCCAGAGCCTTGATGGGGAGGTTAGGAAATCATTTAGGGGACTGGCCCCTAGATCTATTGTTGGGATTGATGCTCTAGACAATGCCTTCTTGAGACAGTGGGGAGATAAAACAGATTTTATGTATTACATGACTGAGTTTGGGTCCTAGAAGACAAAGGAAGGAGAGTTAGTTTATGACTTCTCCAAAAGATTCAATAAAATGTATAATAAGATCCATGTTGATATAAATCCCTCAGAAGCCTCTTCTAAAATCACTTATGCTAGTGATTTTTACCCTAATTTATGCCTCCTTCTCAAAGAAAGAAGGGCTACCTCCTTGGCTAATATGCAAGATGCTACCTTGGAAGTAGAATCCAACATGTTGGCAGTTAACAGGCTCATAAGAAAATCTGACAGAGACAAGGGAAGAGGGAGGTCTGAGACCTCAACCTATAGTTCTTCTATATCTTACCCTCAAGTAGATGAATTGACAAATATGGTAAAGTCTCTGTCTGCAGAGATGGAGAAAATCAAAATGGAGGGGAGGTCGACATACAAAAATACTCAAAATGTTGATAACAGAGACAACTTCAAGAGGCCGAATAATAACGATCCTTAGATTATGCCAAGGGAGCACATGAACATAGATAGAGAGGATCAGAGGGTTCAAACCCCTCTCCAAAATAACCTAGTTGTTGATGAGAAGAGGGAAGAAGAAGATCTTGACCCCGAAATTCATTGTATCGGAGACACCTCTCCTTTTCCTCATTTGACTCAATCAGAATACGAGGAGTCTCTCATGGATAATTGACTTAATGGGCTAAGAAAGGAAGACAAGGCTAGTGGCAGCCAAAACAGATACAACCTTAACTCCAAGAAGAAGGCTAGAATGTCTGTTGTTCCTGAGCAGCCCACCATAGTAGAGAAGCATGATAAAGATGTGGCAGAGAACAACAAAGGTAAGAAAATACAAGTCCCCTTTCCAGTGGTCTAGATTCATGTTCCTGAAGTAAAAGAAGTCCCAAAGCTCACATCCTCTTTTAATTTTGAGCATGAAATTCAGAAAATTAGAATTCTCGTGCCCCTTTTAGAGATAGTAAAAAAAAAGGACTTCAAAAAATCCCTCTCTAAGCTATTACAGCCCGAGCCACCTTGCCATCCCACAAACTCAGTAAACCTTCAATACCAGAAGCCAACAATCATCCTAGTTCCTATGATAGAATACCGAGATGATTCATCCCCTCCCTTCTACATGTAACTGAACATACATGACAAGGTGCTGCATAATTGTCTGATGGATTCAGGGGCTTCCCATAATCTCATGCCCAAAACTGTCATGGAAGAACTCAGGCTGGAAGTCACAAAGGTCTACCATGATTTGTACTCTTTCAATTTGAGGAGGGTGTAGTGTCTTGGGTTTATCAAAGATCTAGTCATGACCTTGTTTTAGCTACCCAGTATGAGTGTGGTCATGGATATCGTGGTAGCTGATGTTACCCCCAAGTTTGGCATGTTATTGTCAAGATATTGGATAAAAAGGTTGGGTGGAACGTTACAAATGAACCTCACATATGCTACCATTCTAGTGTTTGGGGGGGAGCATAGAAGGTTGTAAAAAGAAGCTCAATTGGCCTACATCATCAGTGATGAAGCTAACCCCACTAACCATCCTATCTTCACCCTTGACACTAAATTGGGATCCATTTTATTGCAGCTCACCAATGCTCCCAAGCCCCCTCCAAAACTTAGAAAGTAGTCCACTACTTTTCATGAAGTTTCCTCCTCCATCACCTCTGTGTGGAAAATGTTCTTTGATGGAGCCTCCTCCAAGGAAGGTGCTGGTGCTGCAATGGTGTTTATTTCACCAACTCAAGAGACCATACCCATGTCATACAAAGTAGAATTTGAAGCTACCAATAATGTGACAAAATACGAAGCTCTCGTGTTGGGTTTGAGGGCCGCAAGAGACATGGGAGTTAAAGAAGTATCTATGTTTGGGGATGCCGAGCTGGTTGTAAAAAAAGTCAGGAATATTTACCAAGCCAAGCATCCGAGGCTCAGATCTTATAGAAATGAAGTGTGGGATTTAATAGACAGTTTTTTCCTGGCTTTCAACATTTCATTCATTCCTAGAGAGGAGAGTGCAGTGGTCGACTCTTTGGCTATTTCAGCAAGTAATTTCAAAGTTCCCCTACCACCAAAACTCAAGTATGATATAGAAGTAAAATACAGACCCTCTATACCCAACAATGTCAAGAATTGGAAGGTATTTGAGGATGATCTTGAGATCAAAATATTCCTGGAAGTCGTTGATCAATTTTCTGCATTACATATAGACCAGGATCATGATTATGAGAATAACGCACATGATGGTGTATTTTTAAAGAAGATTGCTAATCATCACATTGTGCAGTTACCAAGCAATCACATTCCAAAGAGACATGTCCCTTTGGAGAGGATGTTTAACAATAGTGATGTGGCAGTAAAAGCTAAGAAGTCGGTTGATGAGGCTGACATATCTGAATGCAACATCGGTTTAGAGGAGGATCCTAAGCATGTTAAGATGTCAAGCAGTCTGTCCAAGGAGAAGAGGGTCAAGTATGTTGAGATTTTAACGCAGTTTGTTGATGTGTTCGACTGGACCTACAAAGATCTCAGAACATATGACACAACTTTCATAGAGCATAAGATCCCACTGATAGATGAGGCTGAACCATTTAGGAAGAAATTAGGACAGATTAATCCTATGGTGTTGCCTATCATGGAGAGAGAGGTGAAGAATTTGCTGGATGCTCATATCATTGTTCCTTTGAGGTATTCAGAGTGGGTGGCCAACTTGGTCCCGATGAGAAAGAAAAGTGGAGAAATCAGACTCTGTGTCGATTCCAGAAACCTAAATAGGAGCTCAAAGAAAGACAATTACCCCTTGTCAAAAATGGAACATATTCTACAAAGGGTAACTGGCGCATCGATGATTTCCATGATTGATGGTTTTTTTGGTTATAACTTAAATTTCCACCTTACCTGAAGATAGAGAAAAGACAACTTTCATCACTCCCTGGGGTACGTTCATGTATGCCAAAATTCCCTTTGATCTGATGAATGTAGGGGAAAACGTTTAGGGAGCCATGGATATCGCTTTCATTGGCGAAAGGGACATGTTCATGGTCATCTATCTAGAAAATATCACAGTCTTCTCCAAGTCTGACAAAGAGCATTGTGAGCATTTAAAAAGGGTTTTCTTGAAATGCAGGAAGTTTGGTCTCTCCTTGAATCCCAAAAAGTCTATGTTCTCCATGAAGGAGGGAAATTTGTTGGACCACATAGTATCATCTAGGGGAGTCAATATCGATCCCAATAGAGTTGAAGCGATCCAAACCTTGTCACTCCTGAGATCTAGGAAAGAAGTCCAGTCTTTCCTAGGAAAAAGTAATTTTTTGAGGAGGTTTGTTTCCAACTTTGTTGAGATAGTAAAGCTTATAACAACCATATTGAGGAAGGGAAATGAAGTTAAATGGACTGTAGAGTCTCAAAATTCCTTTGTGCTGATAAAGAAAGCCTTGATTGAAGCTCCTGTGCTAACTAGTCCTGATTTCTCAAAGGATTTCCTTATTTTCTCATTTTCTTCATTCGACACTGTGACAATTGTTTTATTACAGAAGAATGTTGAGGGGATGGAGCAACCCATTTCCTTTTTTAGTCAAGAATTAAGAGATGCAGAGACCAAATATGACATCATGGAGAAGCAAGCCTATGCATTGGTGGAGGCCCTTAAAGCTTTCTGAGTCTATGTTTTGCATTCAAAAGTTATTGCATACTACCCTTTAGCTTCTGTGAAGGATATTCTCATTCAGCCTGACATAGAAGGGAGAAGGAGAAAGTGGATCGCCAAAATCCTTGATCTTGATCTTGAAATAAAACCAACCAAACTAATTAAAGTCCAGGGTTTAGCCAAGTTGTTGGATGAATCTAATTGTAAAGTGATGGGGGTTAACTTCATCAACACTTGCTCAGAAATTAAACAAGATGAGTTGTTTGATGGCATCCCTCAAGACAACCTTCCATTAGCAGAATTCACCTGGTATAAAGATGTTATATATTACTTGCAGGAGTTAAGGTCCCCTGATGGCATGGGAAAAAGCAAGGCAAGAGATTTAAAGCTCAAAGCAATCAGGTATTGCCCCATTGACCAGGTCTTGTATTGTAAAGATCTTCTAGGAGTGCTTCTGAGATGTCTAGACCCACAGGAGGCCCAAAAGATTATGTTTGAGTTTCATGATAGCCTATGTGGGTGACACCATTTCTGGAAGACCCCAGCCTACAAAATCCTCAGGGATGCATATTACTGGACCACTTTATTCACTGATGTCTGTAGAAAGATCAGAGCCTGTATCAAATGTAAAACATTCTCAGGAAAGCAGTGGCTCAAATATCTGCCACTAAAGCTTGTAGAAGCTTCAGGACCCTTTCAACAGTGGGGCCTAGACTTTATTGAGGAAATTCATCCTGCATCAAATGGTAAGCATAGGTGGATCTTAACTACAATAGATTATTTCACCAAGTGGATAGAAGCTATCCCAACCAAGAGTGCTTCACACAAAGTGATCATTAGCTTCCTGGAGGATATCATAGCAAGGTTTGGTTGTCCAAACAAAATTATCACTGATAATGCTGCCTCCTTCAAGTCTGAGCCTTTGATCAAGTTCTGTGAGCAGTTTGGGATTTCAGTAATTCACTCCACTCCTTATTATCCCCAAGGCAATGGACTGACAGAGTCCTCTAACAAAAGTCTAATCAAGCTCATCAAGATACTGTTAGAAGATAATAAGAAGGCTTGGGATTCAAAGCTTAAATTCACTCTCTGGTCTGATTGAGTGACAACAAAGAGGTCCCTAGGCATATCCCCTTTCCAATTAGTTTATGGAATCGAAGTTGTTTTTCCTTCTCAGCTATCTTTACCTGTAGAAAAATTATTTCAGGATCATCAAGGAGAGCCTGATGATATGATTAGAAGGATTCATCAATTGGTGGAGGTCTAGTAGACTAGAGAGAAGGTGGTGTACATAACTCATGACCTTCAGCAAAGGATCAAGCAGGCCTTTGACAGAAGGGCGAGAAAAGAAGAATTCCAGCTGGGAGATCTAGTGCTTAAATGGGATGCACCCAAGCAGGACAAGGGAAAGCATGGAAAATTTGATGCCCTTAGGATCGGTCCATTCAAGATTTCTAAAGAATCTCCAAACAATACCTACAAGTTGCATAATCTGGAGGGTGATGAATTTTTTGGTGGCCCCGTAAATGGGCACTTCCTGAAGAGGTTTTTTGTTTAAGGTCGCAGTCAGCTTCCCGCCTTTGTAAATATGGTTCATATTTTTGTTTTATAAAAGTCTCCACAACCCGACACTAAGGCACTGGATCTGTGCATTCTTGGAAGCTCACAGGGAGCATGTCATCCCCCATGGAGCCTAATGTTATCACATAATCCTGTCAAGACCTTGAGGCTTGTGATTATCTACCTAAGTCTGCGTTTTTGCTTGTCTTTCCCCCTTTTCGGAGACTCGATCATGGTTTTATTTTCCCTCCCGGCATGTATTGTTCCTTCATCACGTTCATCCTTGTTGACTGACCAATATTCCCTATCAATATGCCCGAAAGATATCAGCCCTGAATTTCTCTATCTCTTCCAAAGGTCGATCACTTCTCCCCTTTACCTCCATCACTGAGCCCTTGTTTTCCCAAACCTAAGTCACGCCATCCAAGTCTCTATTTGCACAGTCTGTAACGCTGGAAATAGTCAAATAGTGAATCAAATCAAGCGAGCGGGCAAAGACTAGTTTTCATTGGTGAAGATCCATCGATGGAGAAGATCGACGACCATCAGGTGATGACGATCACAGAGTTGCACAAGGAATAGCATCAGGCAAAGTCCTGATTTCACGAGTTGGGAGAGCAGGGGAGCAGAGCCATCAGA
This sequence comes from Picea abies, assembly GCA_900067695.1. NCBI lineage: Eukaryota > Viridiplantae > Streptophyta > Pinopsida > Pinales > Pinaceae > Picea > Picea abies. Next base: position 8,643 of record CBVK0105301240.1, on the reverse strand, counting down.
GCTCAAGAAAATGAAAATTCCCAAAGGGCCAAAGTCCTGGAGCTTGGGATTAAAGGGAGTCATCCAATCTCATGGGAAAGGTGGTGGTTGATTGAGATTTTTTGGGAGTCGATGTTTTGGGGTTCTCGTCAACAATTGCACCCATAGCTCGAAGCCCCGAAAACTCAAAATTACAGAACCCCTGGTGGTTAGGCCCACGGTCCTAGCCCCTAGTCATAGTCAGTGACCATATGGACGAGTGATAAGGGAGGCGCTCACACACTTAAAGCCTCGTCATGATTTTGGAAGACAAGATTATGAAGGACAAGGGGTTGACTCCTCCCCATCGTCTATACCCAAAATTCACGAAGCATCTTTGGTTTTAGAGCGAGGTCATAGCCGTAGGTTACATCGAGGATGGAGTCAGAAGAAAAGGAGGCTAGCTTCTGAGCCTTGGAGAGCAGGCATGTGGTCATCCCTTGCGCTTATAGTCTCAGCCACTACTCTCCAGGGAATAAAGAAGTTAATGACGATTGAGAAGGTGATTGAAACCTCATCTCAATCCATAAATGGAAGGCGTGAAAGGTCTAGAGCAGTCAGCGCATGGTACCCCTGTGTGAAGGCCTCCCTGTAAGATCCATGTCGATATGATGTTCCTATCAAACAAGAAGAGCCTGCGCATGCTAACTTGGAATTTAATGGCTCAACAACTCTCATGCGGTCAGGGGTGAGTTGCTCTAAGTATATATACTCAGTTTTTATTTTTTTGTAAGTGTCGATGGTCGAGTTAGGCTCCCGCATTGTAAAATTTTGATGAAGTATTGGTTCCCCTGGTTATGCAATTGTATCTGAGACTTCTTTTTTAATGAAAGTCAGATTTCCTCCATCTCTTTGTAAGCACTTATTTAAGACACTCGGAATTGGAGGATTGAGTCGAGGGTGATTATGTTGTTGTGATGTATGTTTGATCATGACAGTATTTTTAACAGTTTTAAATCAAGTTTTTGTATTATCTCTTCTTCCTCACACTGAGTAACTCAGAATTGGAGGATCCAGTCGAGTTGTTACAACAACATTATGATGAAGGTTTGATCATCATGTTGTTGTAATTGTGTTTCTTAGGCACATTTTCAGTGTCTTGTATTTCTTCTCCAAGATGGTGGAAGGCCTGATGCCCATAATAATCTTGTTCATCTTTCCCCCCAAGTCTTCGCTCTTCTCATTTTAAACTCAACTTCCTGACTGAAGTTAGATCAGGACCTCACCTGCTCGTGCATGCCTGGCCTAGTTTTCTAAGTTAAAACGATATTCCACTAGGTCTGCACCCATTTGAACAACCTAATTCAATTATCATGACATATAAAACTGGTGGGTATCAGGCTTACCTCTGCTACAATCCAGAGGTGACTTCTGGTGCTAACACTAGACACAAGAAATTGAAATATATCAAATTATAGGTTCGTGGACAACATAAATTATACATACCAAATATGTAATTTGATTAAGTAGATATATAGAGCATGCACAGAACCCTCATTCTGGGTTCTCGGGTTGGCAGGATAAAAATTGGGCTTCTGTTGTTCCATGCCCTACAAATAGCACCGAGAGTTCTGCGATATACAAATTGACAACTAGACTTGTCAACTATTTTAATTTTTGGATCGTGGGTTCTCAGGTTGGTGGGCTAAAAATCAAGCTTTTGTTGTTCCGTGGCCTACAAATAGCACCCAGAGTTCCGCGATATACAAGTTGACAATCGGACTTGTGGACTATTTGAAATTGAAGAGCCTACATCTGTTACATAGGTTTGTGGACAAAAGCACAAAAAAAAACTAACATTCCCGAATTAGTTTTCTTTAAAAGAAGGGCTCCTGGACACAAGAAATTGAAATTTATCAAATTATAGGTTCCTGGACAACATAAATTATACATACCAAATATGTAATTTTATTAAGTAGATATATAGAGCATGCACGGAACCCTCATGTCGGGTTGTCGGGATGGCGAGATGAAAATTGGGCTTATGTTGTTCTTTGCCCTACAAATAGCACCAAGAGTTCCGTGATATACAAATTGACAATTAGACTTACGGACTATTTGAATTTTAAGGGGCTCATGTCCAAAAAATTTATCTTTCCCGAATTATTTTTCCTTACATACATTTTACATATGGTGGTGGACAAAAAAACAAAAGAATAGTACTGACGTCTATTACATAGGCTGGTGGAGAAAAGCACCAAAAAACTAGCATTACCAAATTAGTTTTCTTTAAAACAAGTGCTCTTGGACACAAGAAATTGAAATTTATCAAATTATATGTTCCTGGATAGCATAAATTATACATACCAAATATGTTATTTGATTAACTATATATATAGAGCATGCACGAAACCCTCATTCCATAATTAGCCAGTTTTTGGAACACGGGTTCTCAGGCCGAGGACCTGAAAATTGGGCTTCTGTTGTTCTGTGTCCTACAAATGGCATCGAGAGTTCCACGATATACAAATTGACAATCTGACTTGCGGACTATTTGAATTTTAAGGGGCTCGTGTCCAAAAATTTTAGCATTCGCGAATTAGTTTTCTTTACATACGTTTTACATACACTAGTGGACAGAAGCACAAAAAAATATCACTAATTTCTGTTACATAGGGTGGTGGACAAAAGGGCCAAAAAAACAACATTCCCGAATTAGTTTTCTTTAAAACAGGGGCTCCTGGACACAAGAAATTGAAATTTATCAAATTATAGGTTCCCGGATAGCATAAATTATACATACGAAATACGTAATTTTATAAAGTAGATATTTACTTTTATACATACAAAATATGTACTTTTATAAAGTATGGGGATGAGATTTTATAGAGGATGCACGAAGCCCTCATTCCATACATAGGCATTTTTTGGATCGCGGGTTCTCGAGCTAGCAGGCTAAAACTGGACCTCTGTTGTTCCATGGCCTACAAAAAGCACCCATAGTTCTATGATATACAAATTGACAAGCATAATATTTTGATTTTAAGGGCCTTTATGGAAACCATTATGAAGGACAGGTGGTAAAGATGCAAGAACTGACATACTCTCTATACGTGTGAGTAGCATAAAAGTAGTGAACACAATTTTATGACATTTATATAAAAAAATAATAAAACGTGTTACATATTCCTAGAAATTTAAAGAAACACACACACACACACACACACACACACACACACACACACACACACATATATGTGTGTGTGTGTGTGTGTGAAATATGATATCTCAAATTTGAGTGAGTGATTTATCTCATACTTAATTTTGAAAATGAACAGGCAGGAGAAAATACGCATCATAAAAAAAGAGAATTGAGATAAAGTAAACAGAATGTCTTCACATTCAGCATAGCTGAAGATAAAAATCTAGGAACACATAAATATACAAGGAGCCAAAAGAATAGTTTTATTTGGAATATATGAAAAAAAAGAATAGTTTGTTACATATACCTGAAAATGTAAATGTGTTTGTCATATAAACTAGGATTGGGGCTCCCACGGACCATAAGAGAAATATGTACAAGAAATAGGACCGTGGAAAGAAGAAGTTGGACACGGTAGAGTGTAATACCTGAAAAGTAGAAATGGGAAGATATCAGTTTTTGGCTATAGATATCTACTCAGAAAAGGTGGAATAATTGGATTTATAAAGAAAGGACTATCAGTATACACTTGTAGGCATGGTACATATAAGCAATTTTGGTATTTGCTTGTTGATTCCCTTTTTTGTTGGTTTTTGTCACTAGCCCACTTTAATAAGTGGATTGATAAACAAATGATTTACGCATTTTCTTGTTGGATTTCGTCGACAACCCACTTCAAGTTCTCTTCAATATGGCTTCTCCAGGGGACAACGTTGATGTCATTCCAGATTTTAATGCTGAAAATTTCATTTTCTAATTTGCTTAGATCAATAGAAAGATTACACAGAGCCTGATGAATGTCTCCATTTTGTATCGAATACCAGACTAGCCATTTTTCCACCTCTTCTTCATGATATTCAAGAATCCTGTAAAATGTTTCTAAAGACAAGGCCTTAAAATTATCAACTTGTTTATCAAAAGCTTGCTTGGTTAACGCTAGCGAGTTGACAATTAAGCTGGGGTCCTGGAAGTCATTTGTCCTTCCTGCTAACTCTATTTTGGTGAGCTTTGTAAATAATGTTTATTTCTTTGATATTGCTTTCTCACATGATTGGACGATGAGATACATGTTCTTCACCTTCTCTTTCTAGCATGATTCTAATTGAGTGAGCCATTTTTTGGACGGGATATCAGGTTGTCTTCTTGTCATGTCTGGCATGTTGTTGACATGAAAGGAAAAACGGATGACCGTGTGAAAATAGAAATTTTCTTCATTTTTTAAATCTATCTGCAAAAGTTGGAGCAAGTTATGTGCCCTGCTCCCCAAGGAATCCATATTCTGTGATGTTTCCTAGGCCTTAGTAATCAGTTCCATTATTTTGTTGATATTTTTCTCCACATATCCTCTACAGAATGTGAGGAAGCTGGAGGATCCTTTTAGATTTTTTTTAGGGGTGCAGGTAGTCGTAGGCATGGCTATTTCCAAAGGGCTACCAAGCAATCACATAGGAAACAAAGCTTCCTCTAATTCCTTAATCTGGTTCTTTAGTCTGGCATTCTTGACCTCAATGACTCCAATGGAATCATGAAGAGCATCTCCGGTTTCCATGTGAAGTTGAGATATTTTAGACGCCTACATATTGGCAAGGTCAAGTTCTAAATAATTTTTTATTTTCTTATTTTTTACATCTCTTTTTTCAATGATTAATTTTTTTGATTCGCTTTCAAAAAAAACACTCTGGAATACGAAGGATTCATCTTCATAAAAAATTTCAATATCAACCATGTCCATTGAGTAGGCATGGTGAATTTCGTCTCTAGGCTGATCAAGATTGCATAATATGCTATCTATATCAGCGTCAAGATCCATGTTTTCACTGTAAATTTCGGGTTGCTCCGCCTCCCCTATGGGAAGCTCATGAGGAAGATGTTCACTGTATCTCTACAAAACTGTTGTGGAGTTGCTGCTAGTAGTTTATGAAAACATTAGTTTTCTCCAGATGTTGCTTGAAATGAAGAAATGGAGGGGACAATATAACCCCTCGGAAACATTGGTTCAATGCATGCGAATGGAAAATATCCTCATTAATGACAATATCTATGCGTGATGTATGGTGACCTATTAGAAGTAAAGCTTAATTATTGCATAGTTAGAAATGCGATGGTGGGGATTACGATGAAGAACATTTAAGGATTGGAGGTTTCGTGAAGGAACCAAGATGGCGGTGTGTGAATGATATTCCATGGTATTTGAAATTAATACTAGGAAGGGATACGAAAAGCCTCCGCAAATATTGCATTAATGGCAGAACTTCTCGAGCCTTGCACACATCAATGACATCTTAGACGGTGCCTATAAGATGCCCTATTAGCATTAAAGATTTAGAAACAAAACATATATATATATATATATATATATAAACATTATTTCTTATTATGGACACGTGCGAAGGTGACGGGGATGGGAAGAGAAAGCAAGGAAGGAATGGCCAAGTCTGAAACTGCATGGTGAAACTGGTGAGTGTCCAATGGTGAAACTGCATGAGTCGGAATTGTTGACTACAAAATGCGTAAAACGTAAGAGGGCATGATGGTGCAGTTCAGCGAAGGGTTTTTATATTTGGGGAATTGCGGGAAAGTGGCTAAGTATGGAAAGTGTGACTTTGTGTAGGCTCTCAAGGAGTGTAGCGAAGGGAAGCAAGTATAGTCTTTGGATAGCGGGTTCTCGAGCTGACAGGCTCAAAAGTGGGCATCTATTTCTCTGTGTCTTACAAATAGTACCCATACTTGCGTGATATAGAAATTGAGAAGTGGACTTGTGGGTTGAACATTGCACTTATATTGTTTCGTGTGCTCCAAATAGTACTTGGAGTTCCACGATATACAAAATGACAAATGAACTGCAAGGATGGAGGGCTCAGGATGCCAATTGTTTACGGATCAAAGTTCCATGATATACAAATTTTGATAGTCTACAATTTAATTCGTTGGTTGGACATTGCACTTGTATCGGTCTGCAACACTCGGAGTTCCGTGATATACAAATTGACAAGCGAACTTACATACCTAAGGCACTTTTTGGATTGTGGGTTATCAGACAGGCGTGCTAAAAAACAAATGGACTATAGGACTGAAGGGATGTATAACATATAACATATACGTTATATATCTAACATTATTTTCAAGTACTAAAATATCAATATTAAATATTGATATTGTACAATTTAATTAAACAAAATTATGAAATGAGTCGCAAGTTCAATTCTGGGTCCAATTGTGGATCACCAAAGTTTTGGGCACTAGATATCAAATTTATAAAGTACCTTTATGTACTTTTATAAGTGCAGATATCAAATTTCATAGAGCATGTATGGATCCCTCATTCCATACTTAGCCACTTTTTTGGATCGCAGGTTCTTGGGCTAGCGTGATGAAAATTGGGCCTCTATTGTTCTGTTTCCTACAAATAACACCCAGACTTTCACGATATACAAATTTATCGATGGACTTCAGGTTGGCTCTCTCAACATTGCACTTCTATTTTCCCGTGTGCTCCATGCAACACTCGAAGTTTTGTTATATACAAGTTGACAGACAGACTCCAAGACTGGTGGGTTCAAGATTGCGATTGTCTACATGTATAACATATAACATATATGTTATATAGCTAACATTATCTAAGAACATTATTTTTAAGTACTAAATTATTAATAATCAATATTGATATTGTACAATTTAATTAAAGAAAATTAGAAAATGAGTTGCAATCTTCCAGTCCGAGTCCAATTGTAGATCACCGAAGTCTCAAGGGAAAGAGTAGATGGATGTAACACCATGTTTCCCCCAATTTGTAATTAATCATAAAATAGGAATTACCATGCTAAGGCATGAGGACAATGTAAATGCATTATTGTTTGAATTTCCAATAATTGACTGTGGGGGTGAAGCCTTGAAAGTATTGGCCATGATATCACTAGAGAAGAGAAATCAATTAATTAAGAAAGGATTGGTGTTTGAACAATCAACCACCCCCATGAATGGAAAACATGGGCTGTCAGCCCGAGGTACCGCAGAGACTTGCAAACCTAAGCTTCCTTCTGACAGAAGGAACGGGATAGGTCGGCCAAAACCTTCCAAGGTAAGGGAGATATGCACGAGGACAACCGGGGGAGGAGAGGAAAGCTCATAAGGGAGATGCGCAAAGCTCTCCAATGGATCATGATCAGAAGGTCACGAGCTTGATGCTGGATGAGCATATGATAAAACTAGTAGAGGCCATAATAGAGAGGGAAACCTCTGAAAGTGCATAGAGAACAGAACCCGAGAAAAAGTTGAAACGGTGAAAGGACCTTGAGAACTGTGAGAATTGTAAATTCTAAACTTGTACAATGTCTACTGTAAATAGATATTCAGAAAAGAACAGAAAATATACAATGGAAAATACAAACATTACACAAAGATTTTTCCCCTGGAAACCCAAACCGGGAAAACCAACATACATTATATTCATTCATTGTGTTACATTGTTTACAATACAATATACATATAGGAGCTAGTGGCATCCAAAAACCTAACCCAATGACATGGATTAGTCCAAAACCCTAATTCTTTAACCGGAAATAGAAAACCATCGGCAAAAACCATGTGCCGAAAAAACCACCTAAATACATGACACTACTACTCGTGCAAAGAATATAACACATACCCAACATTCTCCCACTTGTTGTTTTGTTTGCAAATAGGGGGTTACAAGGTTACATAGTAAAAAATCTAGGGTAGCAATGCCCATGGATCCTCTACACCAAGAGAAATTCTCAGTGCTCATAGATTTTGTTAGTGAGTCTGCAACGTTCTTCAAAGTGTCCACCTTCATCAGTGATACTTTCTTTTCTCCAAACATGTCTCTCACAAAGTGATATTGAACATCAATGTGCTTTGTCTTTGAATGATAAGCAGGGTTCTTCATCAGAAAAATTGCACTTTGACTGTCACACTCTATCCTTACAGCTTGTTGTACCAACCCAATACCTGAACACAATCTTTGTAACCATACTACTTCCTTACTTGCATGAGTGGCTGCCATGTATTCGGATTCTGTAGTTGAAAGTGCCACTACAGCCTGTCTTTTGCTCATCCAACTTATTGCTCCTCCAGACAGGTTAAACACATACCCGCTTGTAGATCTCCTATGATCCAAATCTCCAGCCCAATATGCATCCACAAAGCCATGTATATCGACCACTCTGTCCAATCTTGATCTTCCTTTGTAGCACAATCCATAGCTATAAGTGCCATGCAAATACCTGAAAACCCTTTTTACTGTTGTCCAATGCTCCTTCTCTAGTTTTAACATATACCTGCTCAAAACTCCCACTGCATTTTCAATGTCCAATCTAGTACATACCATTGCATACATCAAACTACCAACTGCACTCGCACATGGAACATGAGACATGTCCTCCTCTTCTTCATGTGTCTTGGGACACTAATCTACAGATAACTTTACACCAACAGGAATAGGAACCTTGACCGGTTTACATTCC
>CBVK0105301237.1:0-12812 GCA_900067695.1 Picea abies | reverse complement strand
CTCAACTTGACCCTTCCTCTTCCTATGATTCTGGTTGTCGAATCATTACCTAAGAAAACATTACCTCCATCATACTTTTCATATTCGCAGAACCACTCCCTGTGGGGACTCATATGAAAGGATACACCATAGTCAATCAACCATGCTTCATGATCTACATGTGTGCTTGAAGAGGCCAAGTACACATCCCCTCCTTCTTCCTTGGAGGTCTTTTCTTCTATAGAAGAATATTCTTTAGATCCCTTCTTTTTCTCAACTTTGGATCTACACTGCTTCTTGTAGTGCCCTTCTTTTCCACACCTCCAACATACCCTTACAAAATTTCTAGGAGATTTAGATCTACCCTTAGACTTAGATCTCCCACTTGAGAAATTAGATCTATTTCTTTCCTGGGAACATCCTCTTGCAAATAATGCGTATGTGCTATGTCCTTCCATATTCTGTCATCCCATCTCCTCAAACAACAAGGATGAGACAACTTCTTCAAACTTCAAAGAAGTTGTATTACTACCTATGGCCACAACTAGACTATCCCACGAGTTTGGTAAAGAACACAACAAACTAATACATTTATCTTCATCTGAAATTTTAATCTCAACAGATACTAACCGAATTACCACAGTATTGAAGGCGTTCAAATGCTCTTCCACCGAGTCTCCATCTCTCATCCTTAAGTTATACAAATTCTTTCTCAGGAATAGTTTATTTACCAGGGACTTAGGCTGATACAACTTCCCCAACTTTTCCCACAAGTCCTTGGCTATAGCTTCCTCTGACACATTCAGTAATATTGAATCGAAGAGACACAGTCGGATTGTGCTCTTTTCCTTTTGATCCATCTTTTTCCAGTCATCTGTAGAAGTTCCTGTAGGTGAAGTACCTGGATCTACCACGATCCATTGATCTCTGTCCACCAAAAGATCTTCCATCTTGAGATTCCACAGCTCAAATATTTTCCCATTAAACTTCTCTATCCCCATCTTCGAATTGTTTGCCATTTATTTTCATCTAAAAAACAATATCGCAAATCTCCCACTGTAACAAGGCTTATCACAATCCCGAGCCAAACCCTTGACCACAAAGGAATACCCCTGAAGCCAATAAAGCTCTGATACCAAAAGTAAATTCTAACCTTATATTATGTCTACTGTAAGAAGATATTCAAAAAAGAATAGAAAAGCTACAATGGAAAATACAGACATTACACAAAGATTTTTCCCCTGGAAACCCAAACCGAGAAAACCAACATATATTATATTCATTCATTACATTGTTTACAATACAATATACATATAGGATCCATCGACATCTAAAACCCTAACCCAATGACCTGGATTAGTCCAAAACCCTAATTCCTTAACTAGAAATAGAAAACCATCGGCAAAAAAAATGTGCTGAAAAAACCACCTAAATATATGACACGTTTCTTGAGGTAGGTGTCACGTTTCCTGAGGCATAAATTTTTTTTCGAGGGGCGTTGCCCTTGGACCCCCGCATGGAGGGTCCACCCCCCTGCACACATATGCTCAAACACTACTACTCATGCAAATAATATAAAACATACCCAACAAGAATTCCCTGGTGATATCATGGCTTGGCACGGGGGTCGGTAGAGTGCTAAGAATGAATTCCTTTGATCCTATGGTCGGGTGGAAGGACGAACACCCACAGTTAGTTGGTTGGCGACAACCTGTAATAGATAAGAAATCTCCTGCCTTGTGCACTTTAGCTATAACTGTGTATGAATTGGTTATGCTGTGAATGTTTTCAGGAATTTGCATGTTTGCTTAATGATTATTCTGTATCTCCTTATTCTTGTTTAAATTGTGTATTCAAGAAAGTATTGAATTGCCTAATTTGTACATGCAAATGTTCGAGCCTTGTGATGGATTAAGTTAAGATAAGTGGACTATGAGTTCGTCGACCCCGAGTGCCAGTGGTGCACAGAAGACCCTTCAAAGTGTTGAGTTCAGGAGAAAGAGTGCAAGCTCTTAAGTCTCTCAGAGCTAAAAAAGCTCAGGAAGAATAGTGAAGTCCTGAAGTTAACTCTGAGCATTAGATCTAAGGATGCACGAGAACCATCTCGACCGTCAGGTCTAAAGGGTAGATGTTAGTCAATTACCCAAACTACCAATGAATTAAAAATATGATAGTGAGTTTCAGGCATCGAAAGGGAATATCCTTTTGTTTAGGAGATGAACGGATGAGGTCCGTTCGGGAGAATCCAGGGTCGATAGTGACCGTTATATTTGAGGAAGGGGCACAAGCATTAATGCTTCAATTCCTTCAGCCTTTGCAAGGTCGGATATTGGGAGCTGAGAGGACATAGGTCCTCAGTCCCCAAAGTCACGATATGTGAAATCGTGATTCGATCGCAACCGTAGATTGTGGGAGGATTTGGACCGTCTGATAAGAGTCAAGATGGGTGAGAACATGCATGAGAAGGAGATCAGGTCTGGACCATTGGATCTGAGCACGTGTACCAACAGTCATTGGATCTAGAGTAAATTTCACAAGAGAAGTTCTGAAATGATCAGAACCAGCCATCGTCAGAAGGACAGGTGGCAATAGATCAGGGGTGTTCGTGGAACCAGACACCGAGAGATTTGCAAGGAGAAGAGGAGAAAACTTGAGAAGGAAGGAGTCGTGAAATCATTCTGGACTGTTGGATCAAGAAGGGCACATGGATGAGATCCACATACACACTGGAGGATCGACACCGAAAGATTAGAGGTAAACACAAGAGAAATTTCGTAAAAGGAGAACTCGCAAAATAATCCAGGCCGTCCATCGGAAAGGACGCGTGGCGAGAAGACAACATTTTGCTGACTCTGAACATAGAGGAGTCAAGGGTGGAGTTGCTAGAAATCCCGAATTGTGAAATCGCGATTCAATCATAGTCGTCGAATCACAAAGGTTGTGGGCCGTCGATCCGAAGCACCGACGTTTCAAAATTTTGGGAATCAAAGGTTTGGAGGAGAGAACCATCCCAAAATCCTGAATCGTGAAGTTATGACTTCGCAAAGGAGGAACATGGGCCATCGTATCACATGGAATTTGAACCATTGATTTGACACCATGAGATTTCGGCATGTCAGAACCCGAGAGGGTGAAAGAAACAACAACCTAGAAGTCGAGACATGCCAAATCCCAATGTGATTAGGACCATTGATCGTGGAAAGGATCAGGACCATTGGTATATGATGAAGGGATATTTCAATTTTGGCTATCGGTGAGGGGAGGAGCCTCACATCGTGAACCCCTGACACACGGAATCGTGACACGCCCCTTTTGAGTTAAGTCTTTGGTCACGCGAGTGGTCATGAGGGGTGGAGGTAGAAGCATTAGGATTGTAAACCTATGGTGAGGAGATATTGGCGTTTCAGATATGTGGAGAAAGGAGGTGAGTGACCCTCCAACTTTGTGAAACACAAAGTCCCAATAAGAGCTTGAGGTGGAACCCCGGGGTTACGGGTAGTAGACATGTGGAAGGGGTTTCTGCCTGGCACTTGTCCTTGTGGAGGGGGAGTAAAGGATGAAAACTATAGCAGCTCCTTCAAAATTGTGGGTGTGTGACAATGGACATAAAATCTACCACTCCACCATTTGGGAACCCGTGAGCATAGACATAGATTACCAAGTTTTTGATGCAAGATGTACTTTCGGAACACGAGGAATGAGAGTTTGATGAGGCATAGCACGGGACCTGTAGGCATAAAATTGGCTAAGGAAACCAAAGGGGTCGGTCTGACTCATAGTGCATATTTCATAATTCATGTGCAACACCAACTGTGTGTTGACCAGATCAGTATGTGTAGAAACCAGAAAAAAAAATATATGTACCTTTATAAAGTATGGACATGAGATTGTATAGAGAATGTACGAATATTGCATTCCATTCTTCGCCACTTTCTAGATCACAGGTTCTCGGGCTGGAGGGCTCAAAAAATGGGCCTCTATTGTTCCATGTCCTACAAATAGACATAGACTTCCGCAATATACAAATTGACAAGAGGACTTGCGGGGTGGTTGAGATTTTATAGAGCATGTAGACTTTCTCAGAACACGGGGAATGAGAGTTTGATAACGCATAGCGGGGTACCTGCGGGCATAAAAGGGCTTGGTCTAACTCCCAGTGCATATTTCATAATTCATGTGCAACACAAACTTTGTGGTTACTAGATTAGTATGTGTAGAAACTAGGAAAAACTAAAGATGTACCTTTATAAAGTATGGATGTGAGATTTTATAGAGCATGTATGGATATCACATTCCATACTTGGCCACTTTCTGGATCATGGGTTCTCGGGCCGACGAGCTCAAAAAATAGGCCTCTATTGTCCCCTGTCCTACAAATAGCACACACACTTCTGCGATATACAAATTGACAAGAGGACTTGTGGGGTGGCTAATATTTTATAGAGCATGTACAGTTTCTAGATCGCAGGTTCTTGAGATAGCGGGGTCAAAAAAGGGCCTCTATTGTTTGGTGCCTTACAAATATCATCCAGAATTCTGCAATATACAAATTGACAAGAGGATTTTTGGGATGGCCAGCTCAACATTCCACTTCTAGTGATTTCCGCGATATACAAATTGACACACAGACTCCAGGGCTGGTGGACTCCCATAAATGAGCAATACATACCAAATATGCACAGATCCCTTATTCCATACTTAGGAACTTATTTGGATTGCGGACTGTACATTGGGCCTCTAATGTTTTTTTTCCTGCAAATAGCACCCATAGTTGGGAGATATACAAATTAACAAGTGGACTTGCGGGCTGGCTAACTCAACATTGCATTTTTGTTGGATGGCGGACCTGCAGGATGGCGGGCTCTAGGAGTAAAATAAAAATAAGAAAAAAACATAGCTACAAACAAGTTTGACAAATACAGACAAAGTAAACGAAAAAATGTTTAGTATGGAACATGGGCAGGAAAAAAATGCACCTTTGCATGGATTCCTCTACATCTCTGGGTAGGAGTTCTTTGCGGCGTTCGTATATTTTATATTTTATGTACCTTTTTTTTTGCATAATGTACATTTTATAATTCAAGTACAACATCGGTTGTATGCTCACCAGAACAGTATGTGTACAAATCAAGGAAAACCAAGAAGCTGGATAATTTATTTATTTATTTATTTTTTTGCAACAAGCTATACAGATATGCTTTGAAACATAAAAATATGACTTTGCAATATGTTTGATGTATATTTCATAATTCAAGTGCAATATCAATTGTATCATGATCAGACCAATATGTGTCTAATATAAACATATTATATTGAGGAATGGGCACATTCGACCAGACATGGTCAATAAGTGCGTTTTGCAGATGGCTTGTGTTGTTCAAAAGAAAGCGGAGACTGTATTTGCACATGTAGTTTTCCAATTCTTTTCTTCTGCCACTATTTTGTAGCATGTCAATATTGAATTCTCCTACAAGTACAATGGGTCCGTTCAGATGGAAATGGGCCAATGCATTGGAAATAACATCTACTATGTTGGAGAATGTTGCATGAGGAGCAGCATACAGATTCAGTATTTCAACTTCTGTTTCATGGAAAAAAAAAATTGCAAGCACCACTTCAACATTCTTTTCTTTGATATGTATATGGTCCAAAATTGGTACATGTTTTTTCACCAGTATCATCACACCATGTGTAATGTAACTTGATATGCAATTATGATTTGGGAATTGTTTGTTCTACATGCAAAATGCCATGTGTGTTTCCTGCAAGCACAGAATATCGGATTGCATTATATCATAGTCAGTCAGTATATCATCCATGTGTCCATTTAAGTTGCATGTTTTCAACGAGAGAATTGATACAGATGAATTTGTTTGTATGGATTGGTAATCATAGGGCAGTTTCCATTTTGCGGTGGTCCTAAGTCATTCCATTTCAATATCAACTTTTTGTTTCACTTTTAAGTTATATTTTGTAAGAGGACTTAGTAAATACAAGGAGTCTATGCTTCTGACACCAGACAGTGTTTTGTATAGAAGTCCATGTATCCAAATTCCAACAGGTTGAAATGCAACATTATCACGTGTTATTCCTTGTGATCTGTGGACTGTATGTGCAAATGCAAGTTTAATCGGAAACTGTTTTCAAATCTTTAGTCGACCTATCTTTGTTGATGTCGATACTAGCTTTGATATTCGCAAAATAGGTGTCCAATTACTTTCAGTGTTTGAATTATATAGATAAGACAACTTGCTTGCTTGTCGCTTACCTATATGCGGTTCATGAAACTTAATCCAAAGGACATCGATTTTTTCTGTCTTCGTATAGCCTTTGAGTATTCCATTTGCACCATTGACCAAGCCATCCTATGAATCATAGTTATAGGCATATATTTCAACCACCATTTCTAATTTAAAGACAAGCTCCAAAGGTAAAGTGACCGAATGTTCATAATGTGGCACATTTCCATGGTTGTCTTCTTCCAGGTCAATTGAATTGATGATGATATCATCGCCAGACATGAGTGATATCATGTAGATGTTATGCATTGCAACATCCTTATTTCTATAGAACAGGTAAGGGAATGTTGGGTATGTTGGTGCAGGCCGCAAGCACCTCAAATTGATATAGGTTATGTCATCATATGTTTGGTTGTTTGTGTGCATTCTATTCAGAATTGCAATGAATGTTTCATTTGTCTAGCGCATTGTAGTATGAAACTCAAATAATTTAATATTGTCTCTCTAGAAGTCATGGGTTATTGTTTCCATGTTAACGGTAGGTTGTTCAAATATTAAAGAATCTTGGATGGACTGTACTTGGTAAAAATCCCCACAGAATATCATGTCAATGTTTCCAAATTATTTCGTTTGCACATGCTCTATGCTTCTTAGTCAATTGTCAATGGAATACAAGAACCAACTCCCAATCAAAGATGCTTCATCTATAAAGACAAGTTGGAGTTCCTCATAAATCTTAGATAATGTATCCAACATTTCCTTTCTAAGTGGAAGAAACTATGACTTGTTAAAAGGCATTAAAAATGCAGAGTGGACTGTTGTTCCACCAGCATTATATGCATCTTTTCCTGTGTATGAAACTATTATGTCGTTTGGTTTCATAGGATCAGAGGAATTATTTTAATCATAGATTGTATAATCATTTGGAACAGTGCTTTCATTATGAATGTCTTGCCTGTTCCTGCTCCGCCTGTAAGGAACAAGTGCACAGGACTATCCATGTTCAAGCATTTTGTAAGAGTAATGTCCTTTAGAATTGTTTTTTGTTCACGATTCAACAGACATCTTATTATGTGGTATTCATTATTTTCAATTAGGAAAGGATGTTTTGTCACTTGAAAACCAAGATTGATACATTTTTCACTTCCACCTGCTGGAGGATGACGCAAATCCTCTTGCAAGTCATAGGACTCGGAAGGAGTTCTAGTTGCTTTTCAGTTTGTGAATGTCTCATCATGATCACTAGGGTTTTTGATGCAGGAGCATCACCAACATCAAGCGAGCCAATGCGGAAGACAATGGACAGCTAGACAAGAGCCAGTGCAAATTTTGAAATCATCTTGAAGTTGTTGCACGATCTTAAATGAAATCATTAAGATGAAGCGCACTTGTATAATGTAAATGGACCTTGAGCGATTGCTCTCGTCCTTAGTAGGTAGAAGGCATTTAAGGTAGTCAATGCAGGTAGATAGAATTTAATTCTAGATTAGACTGTTTGAGAGCGCAAGAGGGAAATGGGATATAGACACCCTCATTGTGTATTGTAACATTATTATGAATCATTGGAGCAAGAGCATGCAGAGAGTTGTGTAAGAACACCCATGTACAAATATTTGGATTAATAGAAAGAAGTTGATTCAAATTCATGGTTTTGTGTTTGTTCTCTATGTATTCATGTTGAATGACATGCTCATGAATGTTTGCTTCCTATTATGCATTTGTTTTAATATGCTATGTATATGATTTCATGTTTGAGTTTGAAGTATGAGAGGAAGTAGGAATGAGTTTCAATTGTTTCTCTATCTGAGCCAAAGGTTCTTGCAAGGAGTGCAGTTGAAGTGTTTGCAAGGAGTGCGTTGACAAAGGGTTCAGATAGGGTTTCTTTTGTTCTCATTCACCCAAGAGGTGCAGATAGGCACAAGAGCCGTGCAAGGAGTGCGTAGGCCAAGGGAGTCTCAGAGTTGCAAATCTGAGTGAAGTATTGAAGGACTACTATTGCAGATGTGCGCAGGGTCGAAAGGATTCAACACTTGGAAGTGGTTGAATGTCTGCTGCAAGGAGTGCGTGCAAGGTTTTCTGAAAGATCCAGAGTTGGGAAAGCTCAGGAAGGATAAGGCCTTCAAAACTGTTGAGGTCCGTGCAGAGAATTTGCACCAGGAAGGTTCAAGAAGACGTCCTAAGTTTCAACGCAGTTGGACGAGTTCCACGGAGGAACACTTGGTCATTCATAGGAATCGCTAAGAAGGATGGACGGTCAATATTCTCTGAGGAGGACTTGCGACATCACTTGAGCCGTTAGATCTCACAGAGAAGCAGGGGAGATACGAAGAGTATTCCCAAAATGTTCAAAGCTCAGGAGGGACAGGACCGTAGATCTGGGTTACCAGGACTGCCAGATTTACATGTGAAATTCCATATCGAAGTTTCATGGGTGGAAGTCCCATGAGCGATGCATTAGGAATCGCGATATCACGATACGTGATATCCCGACATTCAAAGGGACAGTGTGGGGCCACAGGAGTCGGGAGTGGATAGGTGGCATGCTGTATCATAATTTCGTGAGGTGAAGTTCCGAACTCATCACATCAAGAGTCGCGATATTGCGAACTCTGAAATGTCGATGGAGTAAAGGACCATTGACAATTCAAACTCGCACGTGCGTCAAAGTTTCAGCATATCGGGATTCGGGAGTCGGGGAACCGAGTTGTTCAACATTGCGAGTGTCGAAATTGCGATAGGGAAAATCCTGAAGGAGACGGGAAAGGTCAGCGTTGACTGTTGTTGGATCTCGGGGATTCAAGACTCTAATGCCTAGCCACTGACCTCGCGAAGTCGTGAAGTACGATCTCCCAATTGTAAAGAGGAGATCCCATAGAGAGTCTATTGTGGGTGTAGATTTCCCAATAGGGAAATAGAAGAACGTTGAGAGTTCTTCGGGCCAGTTGGAAGGAAAGATCCTGTGTTGACGTAGACCTTCCGACTTGCCGGTGAAGGGCGTTGACATCAGTTTGGTATCAGAGCACAGAAAGGTTCTTTGCTTTCTGTAGCAAAGAAGAAGAATTCACCATGCCACCAAGGAGAAGGGACATGCAATCACCCGATCCAGAGGAGAGGGAAATGCCGAGAAGAAGAGGCAGGCAGATGATAGATCCAGCTATGGAGAGAGAAATGCGTGATCTACAAGCCAGACTCGAAGACATGGACACAGCGCAAAGATGCACAGTTAGTGCGGGGGATCTCAGTGATTCCGAGAGTGAAGTCGAGGTTGAACGTGAAGAAGAAGTTACAGCTGAAGATGCATCAAATGAACGTTTGATCAGAGCTATTGCCAGGATGGGTGCAAGAGCAAAGATGGAAATTCCATTTTATGAGGGAAACTTGGATGGAGAAGAGCTTCTAGAATCGATTAGAGCTCTAGACACATACTTTGACTATGAAGATATCGAAGAAGACAAGAAGGTCAAGCATGTTGTCACAAGATTGAAGGGACATGCAGCATTGTGGTGGGATGAACTACAAGATGATAGACACTGCAAGGGAAAGTAGAAGATCAAAAGCTGGGATAGAATGATCGTGAAGATGAAGGCGAAATTCATCCCCAGAGATTATCAAATTTCTCTGTTCAGGAGGATGCAGAACCTGATACAGAAGCTGATGACAGTGAAAGAATACACTGAGGAATTCTATAAATTGAACATCAGGGCAAGTCATCAGGAGAGCGATGATGAAAAAGTTGCCAGATATATGAATGGCCTGAGATATGATATCCAGGATGAGATGAGCATGGTAACCATCTGAATGGTGGAAGATGCTTATCAAATGGCTCTGAAAGTGGAAGAGAAGTTGAACCAAAAGCAGAGTCAGAGGGGCCGAGGCAGAAGTCATCCCAGAGGCAAGTCAGTTGCCCAAGAAAAATATCAGAAGCCCAAGGAGGACTGGAAGAAACCTCAGACTCGAACTGAGAGAGGTGGAACCTCACAGAGAGGGCCATATGTTGAACAGAGAGGGAAACATACTGAGCATAGTGGAGATTATGCTGACAATAATACTTTTCCTCGTACTAGAGGTAGAGGAAGAGGAAGAGGTGGAGTAATAACATGCTTCACATGTGGAAAGAATGGGCACAAGTATTATGAGTGTCCAGATAAGAGGAAAGAGGTTGGAGAAGCTCACATCACCAAAGCACAGAGGTGGGATGTTGAGGCAGAAAACGCTGAAGGTGGAAGATCGCTGATGAAGCGAAAAGTCCTTTTGACAACCAAGAAGGAGGTGGAGAGTTCAATCCAAAGGACCAGACTTTTCAAGACTGCTTGCAAAAACCAAGGACAGGGTATGCAAGGTCATTGTAGACAGTGGTAGCACAGATAATCTCATTTCTATAGAGATGGTAGAGAAGCTGGAGCTGGAGACGACTGATCATCCAAGCCCATATAGAGTTTCGTGGCTACAAAAAGGACACCAGGTAACTGTCACTAAACAATGTCTAATTGAGTTCAAGATAGGAGGATATAATGATAAGATCTTATGTGATGTCATTCCTATGGATGTTTGTCATCTATTGCTAGGTAGACCATGGCAATATGACAGGAATGTGATTCATGATGGGAGAATGAACACATACACCCTAGAGAAGAATGGGAGGACACACATGTTACTTCCAATAAAGGATAAGAAGGTGAAATCGGAAGTAAGTGACACAGTACTTCTCATGAGTGGGAAGGAACTCCTTACAAAGGTTAAGAAGAAAGAGGATCCACAGTTCATTGTGGTCAGAAATCCTAGAATTGTGTTGACTAGCACAAGGGTGGATGATTTACTAGAAGAAGTTCAGGAACTGCTGGAAGAGTTCGCTGACATAATAGTGGATGAATTAGTGCAGCGATGATGGACACAATGAACAAAAGACACAAATATTTTCACTGGACTGAAGAGGCTGAGAAGAGTTTTAATCTGTTGAAGAGGAATATTACGGAACAACCAGTTTTGGTGTTGTTGAATTTCCAGAAAACATTTCAAGTGAAATGCGATGCAAGTGGATTTGCAATCGGGGCAGTCGTGAGTTAGGAAGATAGGCCGATAGCATATTTCAGTGAGAAGTTGAATGAAGAGAAATTAAAGTACTCCACTTATGATAAGGAGTTTTATGCTATCATCCAGGCATTGAAGAAATGGAGGCATTACTTGATCCTGAAAGAGTTTGTCTTATACAGTGACAATCATGCATTGCAGTTTGTGACTCAAGAAGAGAAGTTGAATCAGAAACATGTCAAATGCGTTGAATATATGAAAAATTTCACTTTTGTGATTAAACATATTTCTGGTACTGCTAACAAAGTGGCTGATGCTTTGAACAGGAATTGTTTGCTATTGCAGGAGTTCAGAGTCAAAACGTTGGGTTTTGATGATCTCAGAGACATGTACGCAAATGATCCAGATTTTAAGGAAGCGTATGAAGCAGCTGAGAATCCAATTCTCAAAGATAGAAGCCAATGGATAGACTACATGATCTAGGAAGGATTACTATTTAGAGGTAATCAGCTGTGTATTCTGAAATGCTCCATGAGGGAGAATCTGCTGAAGGAGAAACACAGTGGACGATTGGCAGGGCACTTTGGTCACGACAAGACGTTCGCAAAGTTGAACGAGTCATATTTTTGGTCGGGAATGTGAGCATATGTCAAGAGATTCGTGGACAGATGCAGAATTTGCCAGCATTCAAAGGGAAGGAAACAGAATGCGGGGTTTTATCAACCATTGCCCATACCAGAGAGGCCGTGGGATGCAATTAGCATGGATTTTGTATTGGGATTGCCGAGAACACAAAGAGGTTGTGATTCAATATTTGTGGTGGTGGATAGATTTTCCAAGATGGCACACCTCATTCCATGTCACAAAACCAATGACGCAACTCACATTGCGAATCTGTTTTTCAAAGAGGTCATTCAACTTCATGTGTTGTCGAGGAGCATAGTTTTGGATCGAGATACGAAATTCATAGGGCATTTTTGGAGGACCTTATGGAAGAAGTTGAAAATTAACTTGTCATTTAGTTCGGCTTATCATCCTCAGACAGATGGACAGACAGAAGTGGTAAACAAAAGTCTGGGAGAATTACTAAGAAGAATGGTGACAGAGCACCACAGCTAGTGGGACAACATATTATCATAGGAAGAGTTTGCATATAATGACTCAATTAACAGGAGCACAGGGAAGAGTCCATTTCAGGTTGTCTATGGCATGCAACGTGAGATCGGAAGAGACCACAGCCAGTGGGACAACATATTACCACAGGAAGAGTTTGCTTATAACAACTCAGTTAATAGGAGCACAGGGAAGAGTCCATTTCAGGTTGTCTATGGCATGCAACCGAGAGGAATTTCTGAACTGAGGGATTCAAAACAGACTGCGACTAGGAGTGCTAGTGCAGAAGAATTTGCAGAAGCGATGAAGGAACTTCACAGCCAGGTGAAGGAACGACCGCTGAATTCAAGCCAAGAGTATAAGCGCAGAGCAGATCAGCACAAGAGACAACTTCAGTTTGAGGTTGGTGACTTGATTCTGGAACATTTGAGAAAAGAAAGGTTCCCGAGAGGA
>CBVK0105301206.1:0-14200 GCA_900067695.1 Picea abies | reverse complement strand
TGTAGCCCATGAGAGGGGTGAACTCCTTTATCAATTGTTGTGTTTATGTGATTATGTTCATTGATTATGCTGCTATCTATTTGCATCTTGCATGAGTAATCATTTAATTAATGTGTTGCAAAGTTGATCCATTTGCTTTTAACACATAAAATTTACTTGCAAAAAATTTCAAGATTTCAAGTCTTCTTCATTTTTAGATCAAAGGCCCTTATTTTCCTTTTTGACCGTGGTGTAGGAGCGTAGACCAATCCATGATGGACAAACAAATTAATGAAGGTCATATCCCACTTAGAGTCTAAAGATCCCATAGAAAGGTATTATGTGGTCTTTCAATGTACTATTCATTATGGTTAAGCCCAAGGAGCTCTATTAAATGTCTAAGGCCCTTAGTATCCTTCCCTAACTATTGTTAATACCCAAATACCCATCATTCTTGATAAAACATCATAATATCCCTTGGTAAAGAACCCATATTTGAAATATCCCCAAAAGAGGTAATGTTTTGTGGGTTGTAGGTGGCTTTCATAGTGATTGAACCAAACATTTAGAGCACAAGGCCCTTGTTGTCCTCCCTTGACCTTAAAAAAAACTTGAGACTCATTCTTGGTTCATGAACATAGTCATGGTGACCATATCCCACTTTGAGGTGATTGGTACAATACATAGGTCATATGTGTTGGTTCGAGGACTCATCCATGCTACTTGAGCCTAATAAGTAGGGTTTATGGCGAAAGGCTCTTGTTTCCCACCCCTAACTATGTTTAAGGACCCAAGACCCATCCATGATACTTGAGGCCTTGTAGTGGAACCCATATTCAAATTGAATGCCAAAGACTCCCTAGAGAGTGCTTATGTAATAGTTTTGTTGAGTGCATAACACACCCTAAAATTCTAAAAGTTTGGGTATCAGTTTACTATTATGTTTGGAATGATTGTTGAATTTTTAGTTTTGTTTGAATGTTATGTTTTGATGCATAGGACTTTCGTGGATTCATATAGGTTCAAGAAATGGTTAGAAACATAAATCAAAGGAAATATATCCTATAACCCAAGCCTAGTTCGAACATTTTGGAGAGTCGAGAAAACAAACAAAGCACTTAAAATCCATTTTTGTCAAACACGATTGAAGGGTAGTTTTGTAGCAATGCTGAAGTAAAAGGGGAAATCTGTCAAAGGGTTAGTTTCATATGGGTTGGGGAAAATGAGAAACAAAATGCAGTGGTTTGCTAAGTTTCTAAAAACAAACTTAGCAAACCACCGAAAAATACATTTGAAAAACCCATAGAAACGCATTTGGTAAACCACAGAGACAAATCATGATACTTTCTAATGTAGCAAGTGAAAGAATGTTGTAACATATTTTCAAGTTTACTGAACCAATAGGAATTTTTTGCTGAAAGAAAGAAAGAGCGATTATGGAGCGATATGAAGAGAAATTTGTCATTTTATGAAATAATAAAAAAGGAATTTTGAAGAACATTGAATTAATTTTTTTGAAGCATGAAAATGCGTGAAATGAAGAAAATATAAATTGGTTGAATATGCATTGCACATGTCAGCAATTTATAGGAAATTAGATTGCATATTTGATCATTATACTATCCAATTGGAAATGATAATGGGTCATGCTTATCCATATTTTCACATGGGATGAAATATGGTAAATTTAATTTGAATCTAGCCAATTAAATCAACCATTCTAAAATCCCTATGTTAATCTAATTGTTTCTATTTTTTTCAAGCACTGTGTTACAAGGAAACAAGGTAGTTTGATGAGAATAGGAGCCAAGAGAATAATTTTCATGCACGGAATCTTTTTGAACATCAGTTGTGATTGAAGTTTTCTTCTTTTTTATAATTCATCACTGATTGATATCTATGAAACTGGTAAGTGTCTAAAACTTAACCCTTTCAACATAATTACGAAAAAATGTATGCAAGTATATTAATTGAAGAGCATGGTATTCATAGTGTTCATTGTGTTTGATTTCTTCAAAGGATATGATTTCTAGGGTCCTTTTTATTTTATTTATATCTCTATTAAACAATTTTGAATAATTGTGAAGTATGATATGGTCAAAAAAATGTTTATTGCACCAAAATTCATGATGTTGTATGTATGTAAGATGCCTCTGAGGAAGATGCCAGTAAAATCACAATTAAAATTCCTAATGAGAGAGTGAAAGAAATAGTTGAAGGCTCACTGAAAAAACCAATCGATTTTTATGATGCAACTAATGCTTATGCTCCAGTCATCCAGATTCCAACTGTAGAAGAGCTTGTATTGAGAATAGTTTTCAAAAACACAAACACCAATAACAATTCAACAGAGCTTTTACCAGGATGGAATGATTTGTTCCTAAAGTTTAAAGACAATATTATCGAGTAACTATTCCCCATAGTGACATGATGCTCTAGGAAGTGGATGACATATTTTTCATTAATATTCAAAGATCTTGACTGCACTCTATTGTTGCTAGATTGTTGGTATTTCCTTGTTCAGAGGCCATCAAATGGATTATTGGTAAGACTCTCATGGATAGAGGTATGTTCTTTGATGCTCTAGGCAACTGTGTTGGTTCTTTTCTACTAGAGAAATCAAATACATACTATAAGGTTTAGAGACCTAAGGCTTCATTGGACACTAATTTTGTTAATAAATTTGATGATAACAACAACATTGGGAAAATCCCATAGAAACAATTAGGGGCTATATGTCGCCCATGGGCTATTTTTCCATGTTTTTTCCCAAAAAATGATTCACCAATTTTCATTTTTTCTTAAAATGATTTGCCCAAATTTTATAGAATAAATTTTTCTCCCCTAAGAAATAGCCCAAATTTTATAAAAACTATGTAAAATCCTTAGAAATTTGAATATTTTTACAAAAATATCGCCAAACATTTTCTAGTTTGCATATTAAGTACTAGTAATGTTTGCCAATGTTTCTACAATGTGAGATAAATTTCCATACTCAAAACCATCTATGGAAAATCCTATTTGGGTGGTGGAAGGAGGACAATAAATTTTTTAATAGAACTAGCAATTGGTATGCCATCACTAATCTCTGGAAACCATGCGTGTAGCTGATGGTAATATTATGTCGTTTGTATGGGGAGAAGGATTGTTCGAGGTTTTCAAATGTGTGGCTTCCATTGGCTCATATAGTGGCCTTGACAGTAAAATGTTCAATTGGGGAGGTATTTTTTCAAGCCAATTACGTTTAAAGATTGAATGGGTCCACCAGGAGATTAAAATGCCTGGTATTTCCCTACTTTCTACATGGCCTCTTATTTTCTTGATGTTATTTGTACTAGCAAT
The DNA here is from genome assembly GCA_900067695.1 of Picea abies. Lineage (NCBI taxonomy): Eukaryota > Viridiplantae > Streptophyta > Pinopsida > Pinales > Pinaceae > Picea > Picea abies. The sequence continues at coordinate 10,879 of CBVK0105301206.1, read as the reverse complement.
ATGTTCCTAGGGTTGATTCTCAACTAGCATATGTATGAGGCTTCAGTTCATGTATACTTTCAATCCTTATGGTAGCATAAATATAAGAAAAGGTATTCTGATATTTTTGAAAATTTTCTGGCAAGATTGTATTATATTATATTTCATGAAGAATGTCTAAGGTTGTCTACAAATGCAAAAAAATTGATCAATCACATAGGGAACTAGTATTTCCAAGAGATTTATACTTACATAAAAATCTTTGGTGCAAATGGGTCACCCTACTTATTGTCCAAGTATGTACCTAGTTTCCTAGTGATTGGGTAAATTGCATACTAGACTGTGCATCAGGGATTTAACACTTCACTCCTCAAGGAGGTAAAAAGGAAGATCTTCATACCACATGGTTTCAAATTGGGCCATTTTTTCATTAAGTATCCTAAATAGGCTCGCCACGAGGCAACCATACATTTAGAATAATGCTTACCTCCATGGTAGTTCAGGAGACATGACCCAAAAGGGATTGACACCAAACATTGCAAACTTGTTGCAAGATCATGGCCATATAGTCATGAGACATGGGAGGATGAATTGTTTCTCCAAGATGAAAACTATTGGGATTAAGTGTTACAAATAAAAAGAAACATGCAACTTGCAATCTTCAAAACTTTGTCCTCTGACGAATAGTTTACCAATGTGTAAAGAAGGATGACAACCAAGAAAGAAAGGAAAGAGGTGAAGGAAGCCCAAAGAATAGAGGATATTTGAATGAAATAAGAAATGGATTTAAAATCTACCTAGGATAATAAATTAAGATTAAAAGTGGAACAAGTAGTAGAGAGGCATAGGGAACATGAAACGAATAAATAACAAGAAGAAGAGGCCCAATAGCGGGAGTTAAAGGAAAAATAAGAGCTATCAAAGTAAAGAGAATACAATAGGACTTTTTCAATCAAAGGGAAAAGGAATGAGTCAAAAAACAAGTAGAAGAGATAAGAAACAAGAGGCATGAAGAGGTTGCAGCTAAACAGAGTAATTTAGGACATCCACGAGAAGAGAAACATGAGAAGTAGCCTATAGGTACACCCCAAAGAAGTCATTTATTTGACCAATACTGATGAAAGTGCCTCTGAGGAGGAAGAGAAGGAAACTAAGATCAAGGAAAAAGAAGATAGGCGTGAGAAATGGAATATTAAAGGAAACACAATGCACATAAGGAAGTTGATCAATCACACAAACCATCAAAAGGAAGCATTATGGATAATGGGAAAGAGATTGTAGTGGAACAACTCCATACCCCAAGAATTTTTCAAAATGTACTATCATGGGGGGATAGATAGATTATAGATTTAATCGAAGAGGTATCTTATTTGGAATATATATCCTACAATCGGTGAAGAAAAGGTTGTAAGGAAAAAAACACCCACACTAAACCAACTAGGAAAGAGAAGACAGGTTTAAGCATACAATAATTGGAATTCACACACACAATACATGGAGATTTTACATTAGAAACCCTTAACCAGGAAATCCAATGTTTCTTGATCATCTTTCTCTCTTATTGTCTTATTCATTTATTGAATAAAGATTTGCATGACTAACCTTGTTATACACCTAAGATAGATTCACCATCATACTCTCTTTCTTTGCACAAGAACAAACCTATAGCCAATTTCGCATGCATCTTCATGCCCTTCATGATTCTTCTAAAAATTCATGAATCTGTAACAATTACAATGCACCTTATTTATAGGATTTACATCATGTAAAACCCTAAATCATGGCACCAAAAAATAGTTACAAATCCATGCAGATGATTGGTTGCAATCCCATGAATCTTAATATTTTGTTACAGTCGACTACCAATCAATTACCAGTGTATTACCAAGTCAACCTCCAATTAATCTTCAATCGATTACCACTCATCCTCCTATCAATTGACCTTTCGACTTCCCTAGTCGATGGCTTCAACGTTCTACTTTATGTTCGGTCTCTTCTACCTCAACTTAACCATCGACTCGACTTATCTGTCCCATCAAACATTCACCCTATTATCCCTCAATATGTTTTGGGATTTTATTGGAATGATGCCAAGGCACTTCAAGGGATATCCCTAGTCGATGGCTTCAACGTTCTACTTTATGTTCGGTCTCTTCTACCTCAACTTAACCATCGACTCGACTTATCTGTCCCATCAAACATTCACCCTATTATCCCTCAATATGTTTTGGGATTTTATTGGAATGATGCCAAGGCACTTCAAGGGATAAAAATAAAGATGATTCTTAAATCCATATGTGCAGTAAGGTGATTGTTCAGTAATTGTTTATTTTTTCCCTCTCTCTTTCTTAAAATTTTTGACCCTCTAACAGTCTCATCTCAAATGATAAAAACTCTCAACTCTAAGAGGCATATTCCATGAGTTTTTCAGACAATCAATATTTAAAGGAGAATGAAATGGTAAATTGGAAGAAAAAAAAGATAAACATACAGGGAACTATTGAGAATGAATCTTGTAGCTTATGTAAAAAGAATAATGTGCTGAGAAATTGAGAATTCAAAAGTTCTGACAAATGCATATAGATTAGTGAGAACGTGCTTCAAGCAATTAACATCCTCATACATTCAAAGACATGAAGGTACCCTCTGCATATCAATTAATTGAAAAAATAAATAACAAAAAATGATCATTCATTCAAAGGAAATCACTTCTATCCCATTACTAGATATCATACAATAACATTGAACATGGTGTATAATCTCTTGTCTGAGCTTTTATAAATCAAATCCGATACAAGAAATCCAAAATGGCAGAAGATGCTTTACAAGAACACATACACAATAAAAAAAAGGAATTACAAATTGAAACGTAATGCACGGTATGAATCTCTTAGTGCTTGATGCTTCACCATATGTTTGTCCCTGAGATTTTTTATCTAATAGCCTTGGTTGTAAGAGCCTCTTAAATTCTCCAAAGTTTTGACCCTAACAATGAGCACTTTCATTCTCTTTTATTTCTCACGATCATCTCTAAAAATACTTCTTGAAACCATTTACGACTTCTTGAAATTGTTTATTTCTTCTTGCTTCTTGAATGGTTTCCCTCTAGTAAAAATTGTTTACTTTCATTTGCAGAATTTTTGTTGTGCCACCCTCCATTTACAATTGTTTTTTTTGTCACTTTCATTTTTACATGAGCCAGCTCTCAGTGAGCTTCTTTATCTTCAAAAACCACTACCCTTCTTCCTTTTGAATATCATGCTTATTCGATACTCAAAATTCTTTGTTGGTGTGTGAAACTTATCAGTCGTCGGATCAATCTTGGTAAGCGATCTCAACCATTGATTTTTAAGGTGAGGTTTTATCCCACATTCACCAAGATATCTATTTGGATGGATTTATATTTCACAGGAGGTCCCACATAATTTTAATGTGAATAGGTGGGTTATGGAACTTTGCTAAAAAATATATCTTTTCACTATGGCGCCCAATTCACTGGATCAAACTCATCCTTCTTTTCAATTGACCCAACGGAAGATTGTCCTGGTGCCCTGGTGAACCTGGTGGACTTCGGAGATGAAAACCAAATATGGAAAGTTGATTTCACTCCCAATCAAATGTGATTTGTCAATTTGAGCTCGACCAAAATCAAAATCTGTTAAGTTGTGACATCGTCACTACTGACGTCAGCATGGTCTCACTAACACATGGCAACTTTCTACCAATCCATGTTGGTTTTGATGTGGCAGGAGAACATGTCATGTGTCACTAAAATACATGTGTTATTTTGGGTTTCTAGTGGCACCCCTCTATCTACATGGCATATTTTGATTGTTTTGACAGGTGCTTAGTTGGCATGCCACATATTCACGGGTACTTCTACATATCCCCAGTGGAATGTTGAGTTAGGATCCATGTGAGTCGTTGACATGACAAGGGATACCGACTATTGGAAAATTATGTTTTCGTTTGAATTCCAGTGGTCCAATATATCGGATATTAGGGACTTGTGAAGTGATAGACTCAAACTCCTGAGAGCTCGGTGGGCTGATGGACTTAAGGAATGAGGACAAATGTGAACCATTGATCTAGGGATGAAAACCAATGCATCATTGATTTGATCCCGATCAAATATGAAATAAAATTAAGTTGTGGATATGTCATTGCTAACATTATCCTAGTCCCATAGACACTTAACGACTTGATACTAGTCCACATTGATGTTGAGGTGTCAAGGGAGAAACCTAGTTTTGCTTAGATAGACATGTTTTTTTGTGTCTCTGGTGGGTTCCCCTTTGTCCATGATTGACAGGAAATTCACTGACATGCCACTTTGTTGATGTCCTTTGTGGATATCTTTGATGGTAGTTCAGGTCGGCTCCACATGGGAGAATAACGTGGCATCATATCGGGAGAGAAATGGAGGAGCTCTTTGCTAAAGTTAAATCTCAAGAGATCAGTGGGTTGGTAGGTCTCATACATGATGATGTGGCACCATGTCAGGAACAAACATGAGAAGAGTCACTTTTATTAAGTCTGGTGACCTAGTGGGTCGGTATGGGACCTTTGATTGTTTAATCTAGACCATCAATCTCGGTGCTCGATCCGATCTGGACCATTGATCTCATACTCGATTAGCTCTAGACTATTGATCTAGTTGGTATATAGGGATCATACATTTTTACATGGCCACCGGATTGGAAATGATATGAAAATACTTTCGTTGGAGTGGAATCTCACTAGGCCGATAGCCTAGTATATTGGATATCGGGTAACTTGATTTTTCAATGCCTTAACACAAATTTTAAGCGTGGCTCCGATAATCGATATCAAGACTTGTCACCCAGATTAGAATATATGGACCATTTATCTTGCACCCAATCAGATCTAGGTCATTTATCTCCAAATAATGTTGCACTACTAGGTCTCATTAACTCTCATGCATGGTCAAGGTGTGAAATGATTTCCATCCACTGATTTGTCTAGTCTGTAACCATCCAATCAGTTGGGTCCCATAGGTTCCCTGACGCTCAGTTCCTAACCCTCTGTCATGTGGTAAGATCCCTATTTATTAGTGCTTAGGTCCTTTGGGGGTGTGATAAGCCCTTTTTGTCTCCCAACAAGCACCCAAGTGCTTAAATCTTTCCTCATGCATCAACGGGCATGGATTTTCTGTCATTTTATTCAATCTACCTTGAAGTAACTTAGCTCTTGACTGTTTAGAGGATCTGTAAGCTCTCCCTTTATTTATAACTTTCTCAATCATGGCTTTATAGCTACATCAAATCTTCATATCAGTGGCAGGAACAAATATGGTACTAACATCGACTCCAGCAGGGACAACATACCCCTGTGGTCTGTTGAGAACTGTAGACCAAGTTCCTTCTTATGTTGGGTTATCGATTCTGCCTTGAAATGATACATCACCCTCATATCTGAAAACTGATATGACATGTGACAAAAAAATTCTCAACAACTCACAACATTAGAACCCTACCTACTTTCTCATGTAAAAAATGGTGAATTAAGTAAAATTAGAAAAAACTCTACAATCTAAAAACAAATGCTTGACTACATGCTTATTTACATACATAATCCTCCTACACTAATCAGTCCAACCATTGTGATAAAGTGAAATGACACTTCCAGTGATACTAAGAAAGTTATTGTTCGCTTGGATGAAATCCTTGTATGCACTTTTGCAAAATAAGGACAAGCAAAAGTGGAGCTGAAACATTATAAGAATCTAAAGTTCATGCTTATGATTTGAAAATATTAGCTTCATATACTTCAAGTCATTTGAGACATTAGATAATATAGACTCTAACCAAAATGTAGTTGGATCAATAAAGAGAAATAACACATTGCTCAACAAATATTGAGGTTCCTTCTTCGTGATTGACTTGACTAAACTACTCTTGAATACTCTTTGATATATCTACTTGTAAGTCTTATGAAGAAAAAGGAGAAATCACAATAACTTCAACACATTCTAATATTTCCATTGGTTCTTGTTCACTTTTGTCCATCTCTATATCTTTAAGAACAGATGAAAATAATCCATCTATCTGAAATTCTTCATCGGAGCTCTCATAGCTCTCATAAATTGGTGCACTAATAACATTGTTTGAAGATTCCACTTTAGATACCTATTCCTCCATACTTAACTTTGATTCTTGACATAGATTTCATAATTTTTAGCAACATAATCTAGATTTTGATCAACAGGTGTGAAAGAACGCCTAGTCTCTTCTTGAAAATATTCATGAATATATTCATAAATGACATTCTTTTCAAACTTTATTTCAGAAAATTATTTATCCTCTTCACTATTGTAGGAAAAATCTTTTCTATATTCTATAACTGACTCAAGTTATTCATTATAGCAGTGTTCAAAAGGTAACCCAAAATATGGAAATTTAGAAATCTTCACTTGACCTTCTTGAAAATGTGAAAACTCATCAACACATACCATATTTCTTGAAATAGCAAAAGGTACTTGTAACTCATGACCATCCTTAAAAGAAGAAATATCCATTTGACTAGGATATTGACTAGCATTTTGCAAGACATAAAGAAGTATTGTATCCTTCTATAGATTCTCTAGAGCCTCTCTATAATCACCTTCCAGTGACACCTTTTCATTTGAATCTCCAAGGCTATCTTCTTCATTCTCACTCTTGTAGTAAGTTTCGCCTTCAAAATTATTCATTATTAAATTCATTTTCATTTTCACCACTATAGGAAGAATCTTCTATATCCCCTAAAACGGAGTTAAATCCTTCATGTTACATCAGTTTTCAAAAACAAGTTCAATGTTGAAAGGTGGAACCGATTCCTCAAGTTTTCAAAAACAAGTTCAATGTTGAAAGGTGGAACCGATTCCTCAAATTTCTTATGATTTTATTTTCTTTTCAAAGGTTCCAAAGCCTCATTTACCTTAAGGACTGTTGGAACTTATTTTTCTTTATCATTGGGCTAACTTGGACTAGGATTTTGAGGATGAGGTTGATTGTATGGAACAACTGATTTTTGTCTAGGCATGAGATCATACTCATCCTGCAATGCATCAACGAACATTATGTATTGAACTTAGGATAAAGTGTCTTGGTTTGACTGATTTTTGGGAATCTCTTTCCTAGGATTTAGAGAATATTAAAAGTCATTTTGAGTTATATGTATGGCATTATTATCATCCTAAAATAAGTGACTATATTCTATTTATTCAAAGTATTCCTCACCCATTACTTCCTCAACAAAGTTGTTATCATTGTTGGTCTTTACAGGGGGTTGGATGGGTTGTTCTTCATTTCTTCTTTCTCTTATCATGAGTTGGGGATTAAAAGGTCTTCTGAACTGATTAGGATTTATCATGCCTCCTTCTTGAGGGGATTTGTTTACATTGGTATTCTCTATATCAAATCTTGACATCTTATTTGTTAAGTTCCTTTTCAATATGAACATTTCATCCATCTTTGCTTCATGGGGATCTTTATTTGGGTCAAAGTTACTACAGTCTTCTCTACCCTTTTTCCTTTCTACTTGATCCTATTTTAGTTTCATTTTACTTGATGCAATCATGTTTCCTTCTATTTCTATTGTATCCTCTTGCATTTCCAGTAGAGTTGGGGTCTCCTCTCCCTCGATACCATGGAAAAATCAACATCAAATTCCCTAGCATATGTAACTTTAGCCAATGGTTGTGAAGGTTTTATATATCTACGGATTTTTTTGTATAAATTGTTGATCCTTCTGTTGAAGTCATCAATAGTTTCATTATATCTCTTCTTGAATGATCCAAATTTAGTTAGGTTGTATAGATGATCCCTTTTTTCACCCCATTGTCTCATAAAATCATAGTGTAGAGCCAATCAGTTGTCATTTGAAGCAACAGGTAGCTATGTAAACCATTTTCTAATGTATCACTCTAAGTGTAGGACAAATAGCCTCATGAAGACATCATCATGCACCACATACAGATTGTCTGTAAAATTTTGGAATGAATCCATGTGTTCTTCAACATAATGATTTTTTTCTCCATCATATTTTGGCAGATGTTTCAAATAATTCTTGGGGAAATCATGAATATTTATAGGTAAATTCAATGGGCCATATCTGGTAGAAACCCAAGGATTTATAGGTGTTGGGGAAGGAGTTTTATTTCACCCAGGTCTTCCTCCACCTAATTCATCCATGAGATTTTGCAAAATGAGGTTATGGGATTTGAAGGACTGAGGAGCAACAATAATTTTCAAGAAGGTTCAAAAGGAAGAACTGACTTCTTGATAAAATTCTAAAGGAGAATTATGGAGGTATATCAAATTTTCTGGCGGGAATTTGAAGAAGAAAGTGAATCTTTGGGTATATTAATTATATTTATAGATTCAACACTTTGATGAACAAAAGAAGGAGATATTTCTAGATTAGGGTTACCTAAAGAAGAAGACATCTAGCGTTCTCTGACATTCCTCCAGGTCACAATATTTTTTGGATTTGAGTATACTGGAACCTAATCAGGATCATGGTTACTTCTGGTGTATTTTTCTGGTGGATTCCAGGTTTTCCTTCTATGGAGTCACCGGGTGAAATGTTAATAGCCATATTTTTTAGCCTTGTTAACCATTAAGGATCAGAACTCACAATGTTGTATCCCCAGGGAAGATATCTTCAAATTACGCCCTTGGAAACGACGCCATTTTGGGTCTTATCCCTTGATATGTTCTGGGATGTTATTAGAACAATGTCAAGGCACCCCAGGGGATAAAAATCAGGATGAGTTTTAAATCCATATGTGCAGTAAGGTAACTATGAAAAAAAAGAAGTTTTTCTCTCTCTCTTTCTTAAAATTCTTAACCCTCTAACAGTCTCATCTCAGATGATAAAAACTCTCAAATACAAGAGGCATGTGTCCACGATTTTTCCATACAATCAATATTAAAGGAGAATGGAATGGTGGATTGGAAGAAAAACAAGAATAAGCATATAGGGAACTCATGAGAATGAATCTTATAGCTTATGGAAATAGAATAGTGTGTTGAGAAATTAAGAATTTAGAAATTTTGACAAATGCATATAGGTCATTGAAAAAATGTCTCAAACAATTAATATCCTCATACATTCAAATACATGGAGGTACCATCTACATATCATTTAAATTCATAAACAAATGGCCATTCATTCAGAGGAAATCACTTCTATGCCATGACTAGACATCATACAATAACACTGAACATGGTGTATAATATGTTGTCTTGTCCTTTGTAAATCATATTTGATACAATAAATCCAAAATGGGAGAAGATGATTTAAAAGAACACATACACAATTAAAAAAAGGAATTATAGACTGAAACATGACACAAGGGATGAATCTCTTGGTGACCATTGCTTCACCATCTATCTGTGCTTGAGGTTTCTGATCTAATAGCTTTGGTTGTAAGAGCATATTAAATTCCCCAAAGTGTCGACCCTAACCATCAGTGTCTTCATTCTCTTTTATTCCTCACACTCATCTCCAAAACTGATTCTTGAAACCATTTACTACTTTTTGAAATTGTTTACTAGTTCTTGATTCTTGAATGGTTTCCCTCTGGTAAAAATTGTTTACTTTCATTTGTAGAATTTTTGTTGTGCTTCCCTCCCTTTACAATTGGTTTGCATGTCACTTTCATTTTTACCTAATCTATCTCTCATTGAGATTATTTATCTTGGAAAACCACTACCCTTCTTACTTTTGAATATCACGCTTACTGGCTACTCAAAATTCCTCTATTGGAGCATGAAACTCAACAATCGTCAGATCAATCTCGGAAATCAATCTCAATCGTTGATTTGTTGGGTGAGGTTTTATCCCACATTCATCAAGAGTTCTTTTTGGATGAATTTATATTTCACAAGCATCCCTACATAAGTTGAATTTGAATAGGTGGGATGTGAAACTTTGCATGAAATGATTCCTTTTAATTGTGGGGCCTAGTTCACCAGATCGAGATCATCCTTGTTTGCAATCAACCCAACGAAAGATTGTCCTAGTGACCCGGTGGCCCGGTGGAATTGGGAGCCAAAAACCAATTTTGGATCGTTAATTTCATGCCCGATAAAATGTGATTTGTCGATCTGAGCTTGACAAAAAATGAAATACATTAATTTATAGCATCCTCATTGCTTACGTTAGCAAGGTCTCACTAACACATGGTAAATTTCTATCGGCCCAGGTTAGCATTGATGTGGAAGGGGAGTATGCAACGTGTCACCAGAATAGGTGTGTTGTTTCAGGTTTATGGTGGCCCCCCTCTATCCACATGGAAATTTTTTATTTCTCTAATGGGTGATTGGTTGGCATGCCACGTAGTCACTGGTCCTTATGTGTATCCTCGATGGAATACTGAGTCAAGATACACATGGATTGTTGACACTCCAAGGGATAGTGGCTATCAAACAATTTTGTTGTTGTTTGATTTCCAGTGGCATGATATATCAAATACTAGAGACTTGTGAAGTGATATTTCTCACAAACTCATACTCCTGAGGGCCCGGTGGACCGATAGCATTAAGGACTGAGGAAAAATGTGACCCATTTATATGGGGTCAAAAGCCAATGAGAGTCATCAATATGATCCCAATCAAATATGAAATCAAATTAAGTTATAGAAATGTCAGTTATGAATTCATCCCAATCCCATGAACAGATGGTGACTTGATATTGGTTCACATTGATGTTGACGTGTCAAGGGAGCAACCTTATGTCGCCTAGTTAGAAATTTTTTAATGTGTCTCTAGTGGGTTCCTCTTTGTCCACGTGGTACATTTAGATTGGTTCTGACGGGTTCTTTTCTAGCATGCCATGTTGTCGTTAGTGTTGGAAGATTGATTGTTGTCATTGATGTCAACCCTAGTCATGG
>CBVK0105301172.1:0-23674 GCA_900067695.1 Picea abies | reverse complement strand
TATATTCCTTATGGAATATTGGATAGAACTCTAAAATAATGAAGTTGAGGATGACTCAAAGTAGAGGTCAATTTAAGACCATTTGGATATGCAACAAGAGAATTGCATGTTGAAGAAGTTCCTATGGAAGAACTGTGTAAATATTTTGTCAGGAGAAAAAAAGCATAAACTTAATGATTGTTGAGAATTAAGTAGTGGGATGCAAAGCCTGTTTATAAAATAATCATGGATTAAATGTTAAAATGCAATGCATGAGTGAAAGTTATGCAAATGAATGATGACCAATTTGATTTCTGGTTGGGAAATGTACATAAGGAACTGGTTCATAATTAATTTATGAATGAGCCTTGATGTTGTGGCATGCTGATATACCTTATAAAAGAAAAGAAGGAGAAAATATGAACATGTTTCTCACTTTAAAAACTATGAATGATGAGACAGAGTTGTATGCTTTAAAAGAGCGGCTGTGAAAATAAGTACAACTAGTAAATGAAAGACAAAAATTAGAAATATGTTTAAATAAATGAGCTTGGTTGAGTTGTGTTATGAAAAGGCAGTAAGGCCTTGGGAATAGTTCAGTTAAGTTGAAATTTTCCCGATTGTGCAAAGGAGTTGGAGGGAAGGAAAACCCCTTAACTCCTCTCTTGATGGGATGAGAGGACTGAAATGTTGGATGTGTAAATACTTCTAGCATGAGAATGTTGATAATTGCTTGTCTATATAAACAACTAAAAATTGATTGTCATTGTGCTCATAAAAAAACAGTGAGGAATAATGTTGTAGAATGCATATGAATATGCTAAGGAAAATCTAGAATTGATTTGCTAAGATTAAATTCTATGATACATGCATTTTATTTAACATGATATATGACATAATTTTGAATGTGATAATGCATGTTATGTGTAGGAAATGATTAGAGTTCTTGGGAATGGGCAACTGTCAATGGTAGACAACCTCAGGTAAACGATAAATGCAAGAAGGTTATTTTTGAAATGTTGATGAAGGGACCTTAGGAATTCCCATGAAAGCACCATTGATGAGGTAATATCAGAAAAGGGTGTTGGAAGCCAGAACATGTATTAAAACTTCATGTCCATGTGACATGCGAATTTAAAAATAGATTGGGTAAGAATCCCTTCTGAATTTTTTTATTATTTGATTATGTGCATGCAATTTTGAGTGGTTGTTGTATGCCATTGATACCCAAGTAGGTTATGATTCAAGTAAGAATAATTTGAAGGATCGAGGGAGGATCTTCTAGCAACCAAGGATGATTGAGATCCTTGTAATAAAATTCATGAAAAAAGTTTCATCAATAATTTGACCAATAGGGAATGATTGGGAACAAGAGTGCTCATAAAACACACATTGATTTATGCATCAAGGAAATGCATGTTGGAATAAGAGATTGGGAATGTATAGGATTTCCCATTGTGAAATAATTATCTTCTAGTACTCTACAGGGTTGTAGAATGGTAAAGAAGGGAGTTGGGTGACCAGGAATATTGGCACCCTAATTTTTAACAAAGAAAGAATGCTTAAAAGCATTGATGTGAAACTTTTAGTTTCAAGTATGTTGATTTGAGGCTATGATCAAATCAAAGTAGGAGAGACATCCCTTCTATAATAATGAATATGGATAGAGAATCCATGAGGTGAGAGATTGGATGAGATCCAACTCACTAAGGCAGAGTACCTCACATAAACTATGGTAATCGAATATCAATGAAAGGGTGCATTGTGTGTAAATGTGGCCATGGACATTGGCACATTGATTAAATAAATTTGATGATTGATTTCATTTGGAAAAGTTTGGTATGTTGAGATGAAGCATGAGCAAGGAATAATATTTCCTTGAATAGATGAATGTGATGCAACTATTAGAATACACAAATTAAGGATTGTTTGTGACGCCATTATAAATGTGCAATGAAAATATAATGTGCATGAGAACTATGAAAAACACACAAGGGGAAGAGAGAAGAAGAGCTATGAATCTTGGGTCTGAGATCCTAGAAACCGGACTTGATATAATAGGGCCTTGAGGTTGATGATGGAAAGGCATCTGATAAACCTTGAAGAGGCCTAGGCTAGGTGGGTGTAAGGAAATATCTACCAAGAGTAGATTGATGGAGAGTGTCCTCCATAGTTTGCTGAGAATTAGAGAAAGAGAGAGAGATTCCCTCGTGGTATCATGGTTTGGAATGGGGGTGGAAAGAGTGCTAAGAGTGAATGCATCGAAGCCTATGGTTGGGCGGAAAGGAGAACACCCATAGTCAGTTGGATGGTTGTAGCATGTAAAACAGACAAGTATTCTATGGCTCTGTGTGGTTGAGTATAAGAAATGAATTATGCATGTAATGGATGCCTACTAATTAAATGAACGGTTGTCTCCTGTGGATACATTAATCCATAGATATTCATGTGTAATTGAAATGAATTCCTTATATTAAATGCAAGTTATCATGCTATCTGAGGTGTATTTTGGCATGTCTATGTAACTAACATAATGATTTAGTGTGAGGCTACGAGACTCCTAAGTCCCAAGGCATAAGTTATAATCCATTCAAAACTGAATGAAATTGATGAGACTTGGCAGTCGTTGATTCATGTGCTAAGAGTCAATCTCATCCATCCAAGATGGGTTGGTTACCCATCATATTCCATTGTATATCGGCATAATGTTTGTGGTTGTTGAATCAGGGAATGGTTGAATGCCAACCATTGATATGTTATGTAAATATCAGGAGGGGGCTTAACATCCTGGAGTACTGAAGCATAGGACCTTGGATGGATTCTAATTCCAAACCCCTTTGGAAGTCTCCACATGTCAATATCCGGGGAACATGGTTCCATCCCTTGGTTCCATACCTTTAACTACAATAAGTCAGAGAGAGAGAGAATTTATAATGATGCATTGTGCCAACTTAGTAGCTATGGTGTCGTGGAAGTGACACGTGTTAACACCTGGTTGCATACAAGTAGAGTGTGGGCCCTAACATGCTTAATCCCTCTACATTGATGTTTTTGAAATGTTGTCCATCAGATCTATCAACCAAGAGATATTAGCTATTGAAATCCCTTAGTAAGGATCAGGATTTATAATCTCGGGGATTAACGTAATTAAATATCTTGTAATCCTAGGGATTAACATAATTAATGATCTCGTGATCACCAAACGATGGACCACGGGAATTTTTAGGTTCCAGGAGACCAATAAAAATCCACGGTCTCAATGTCCATGGTTACCTAGAAATGACATGTGTCATCCTTCATATTTCACAAGAGTGACATATCCCACCATCAATATTAATCATAGATCGAATCTAGACTATTGATCCCCTCTAACTAAACACAACCCATGTCGTGGAACACCATGGGATTTAGATTGTGTTGGAAGCTTGTGCTCCACATGTCATCTCATGAGAGGACTATCACGTCAACATGATGTATCTTGGAATCAGACTCTCAAGACGTATTAGACTTCCCAACATAAAAGAACTCGTTGAGGTCTGAGATCTGCATAGACAAGAACCTTCGATCTATGGATTGATGATCCAATATCCACCATCCAATCCTGTAGGCTGCTATAATGCTAGGAAATTCCCAACAGTGATGTGTCATGTTGTGAATGGCCCATGTGTTGGGACGTGGGAAGGACACATTTCACCCATTTGTGGTGCAATTGTCACATCGATTTGGCACATTTTGATGAATATCTAGGTGGGAAATGAGTACCACATATTGAGTGGTACAAGTGCCAAGCATCATGCCAGGTGACATGATAATATAGGGCCACATGCCCCAGGATGCTATTTGTATCTCGAATCTCAGACCACTAGGAGGTTTTTGGGGAATAGACCTACAAAATGGGCTAATGATCAATGCCCGATAGATCTGAGATGATGTTGGTTTACGTTAATCAATAAATATAATGTGGATACATGTCAAAAACATGTTGGGAGAAGATTGGGCGCTATGATGAAATTTACATCTATGAAAACCCACATGGAAGGTCCACCTAACATGACGTGAGTGATGCCACATGGCACGTAGATTTGGCATAATTTTATAGGGGTTCGTGGAGAAAATTAGTGCCACATTTTGAATCAATACAAGTGCCACATGTCATTTCATATGGATGATAGTGGTGGGGCCATGTGTTAGAATAGGTAGCGTGTTGTGGATAGAGTCACATGTCCTAAGCGCCATCTCATGGAAAATCAAAAATTTTTGGGCTATACAAACAATGAAAGGGCCAAGGTTTCGAGACCTCGAGATCCGAGAGTCTAAGGTCCTACAGTCTTGATGGTTGGTGAACAAGTATCATGATATTATGATATTGGATCTCATGAGGATGTGGAGCTCTGAGTTGATATTGGAAAAGGCCAATGGCTAATATGTTGAGGGTTTGGTGGCTAGGTGGTAGGCACTATGCCAATGCACATTCAGCAACCATTCCCTGCATATAGGGCATGTCAGTGCCACATTAGATGGGCATGGTGACATGTGTTGACGATTAAAATTTTCAACGAAGTTTTTCCCACAAAGTGTTGCTAAAGCCTATTATTATAAAAAACTAAATAATACTAGTAGGTGGGACCCCCTTGAACTATTGGAGATTAGATCTATTCATTTTTTATGTTGTGATGATGTGCAACACGGCTTACATGGTTGATGAGATCTTTTTCTTATTGGTTATGGTTTGAGCTTATTAAGTGTTGATTCCTTATGTTACTACAGCCTATGCTATTTATTAATGTCATTGCTATCTGTTCTTATCGCACCTACACAAAAAACATGTTAGTGAAATTACATGAAGGGCAGTTTTGAGAGAGGTAAAATACTATAACAAATGCAAAGAAAAGGGACCTAATTCTGCAATACTACATGCAAACAAATGAGAAACAATTGCAAAAGGGAAGAATTTGAAGCTATCCTAAACTATACTACATGCATGAGAAGACTTCACGATTATTGTTAAACCCTAGCTAGAAAGTAAATGGATATGAAATTTTGATTGGTTATATGAAATGAAATGATATTGGTTAATACGCATATGATATGAAATGTTGGTGGCGCATTTGGCAAGGTAATAATGCTATTGGTTATGCGAATGGTTGAATTATATGGGACTTGAATTATGTTATGGAATAAGTTTCTCTATTGGTTTTAATGTGGTGATGGTCTCGATACATGGGTTGATTGATGGTGTTATTGGAGAAATCATTGGCATGTACTATTGAATTAATGAATTATGGCTGGAGGCGACATGCATTTACTGCACGTCACATTTACTCCTCCCATTAGCCGTCACCCTAGTCGAGCTATTGTTCGGTCTTGTTGTTGTGGTTATGCTCTTATTTCTTAGAAGGGAGGAACCACGATAAAGGAATTCTATTACAGGTATGTCTTTTTTTGGCCATTCGTGAATCTACTCTCGTTATGAAATGATTAATGGCTCAGGTGTATTGCTTTGTTTTTTCCTCAAGTGTTGCAACTGTGTAAAATTGTGTTCTTGTAATAAATGTTGCTTCCTGCAATAACATTGAATTCATAGAAGTTATTGGTCATCCTGGGTGGTAGATCTCTATTATCTTTGTTGGTTTAAGTGGAGGGTTTTTTTTTAGTTTTGGGTGGATATCTATCTTCACACATTGTCACTAAATCCAGTCTTTGGATTTCATGGGTTTAATGGTTGAAGGATTTCTTCCTCACTGTGTTTTATCCTCCTCGGTGTTGGTTGATTTCACCACGAAGGGTCACGAAATGGGTTCTCCTGTTCTTACTCGGACCTGTCTTCACCTCCATACAGTGGTTGTTTTATCGAAGAGCACAAGAGTTATACCCTGTGTGTGTTAAAAAACCTTTGTCAGGATGAACTAAAACCCTACTTTTCGGTTATGGCCCCCTGTCATGGATTGGTACCCGACCACGAATGAGTCATGGGTCTTCATGTATGCATCATGGCCTTGGAGTTTTTTCCATTACAAAGAGTGGCTCTTCTCTCCCTGTGTTGGCTACGGAACAAACCTAGGCCCTCCAGTCTAAAGATTGTTCGAGAAGACCAGTCGCGCCTGCTGGTTTTACGACTTGGTTTTTGTTGGATGGTTGTATAATTGTCAACTATTTTGAGCACATGCTCACCCAGTTGATCATATGACAGTCGTGTTGATTGGTTCTGTTATAATAATGGTAAACCCTGCATTACTAGTTTCACTTTCAAAATATATAGTCACCCTCCTTATGTTAATAACTCAATACTATTTAAAGAAGAGGGACTCTGCCCCGATTCAAATTGATGCGTGGGTATGTGTTGTTGTCACGGCTTGTTAGGTCAATTGATTTTACGACAGTGATAATTGGTTGGTTGATACACAGTCACTATCATTTTTCACTAAGGATGGTTGTATGGTTAGCTAGCATTGGTTACAAATGCTTGATGTCGTTGTGTGTATGGTGTTTTTGCGCAATGAAACATTGGTCCTAGTAACTATGTTTTTCTTTTGGGATTGAATGATTATTGAACCAGATGACTATAAAAACTATATCCATTTCATCCTTATATTTGTTCAATTGTATAAGCCTGAGTTTGCACAGCATGGTTGATTACGGTGTGAGTAAATCGAAGCAATATTGTATTAAGTCGATGGCTCAACCCGATGGGTTGAATTATTGTCATGATTGTGTGTTTGTTGTGTTAAGTGGAAATGTTGCATCATGGGGATTTTGTTAGCTACACACTATGTATAACACAGATGGCTAGAGTTTGCACAGTCAGAGATACTCGCAAAGTTTTTGAGCACGTTTTGTTGCATCTCAATCATTTGTTGAGACAGGCTTGTTGTTGATACCTCGTCGTGTTGGATGGATGGCCCGTATTTTAAGTCACATTGAATTGTTTTTTTTTTTTACAGTGGCAGAACTACAATGCTTGGGCAAATTACCCTGTGCATATATTGTGTCTAAATAATGGTTGTTGGTTGAATGATTAATTGTCAAATCGGGCGTGGCAATTTGGTCTTGATTATTTTGGTTACTACCTATATATGTTTAACGAATATCATTGCATTTAAATGATAGGCCCGATTGTAGTGATAGTGACTTCATTGTTAATTTGAAAACATGACTTTTGATTATTATTGTGGATTGAAGAAATGCATGGGCAGTGGTTGATTTTGATAGTTTACAGATTGGAAATGGGTATTGTTCGTAAATTGTTATAAAATGAAAAGTATGTGAATGAAGGGAACATAACCTCTTACAATTTTTTTGGAATACATATTGTTTTGCGGTAGCACTGTGTTAGATATTTGATTAGGAATAGTGAACTAGTTAATTGCACAGAAATTGTTATTTGGTCAAAATGATTGATAGTTGACGCATCTCTTTTCACAGAATGTTTTATGGATCACTTAATTAATTTCATGAACAGTAATCATCTTTCTTCCCTTCCATGATCTCATTTTCCACTAATTACAAATCCCATCACCTTCCCATTTCATTTTTTCACTCCATGTTCTGAGATTGATTACAGCCAAGAGAATTTCGGTTTTAAGGAAGTTGGAAGTGGCAGTGTCTTGTATGGATTACAGTGATGTTTTATTGGTTTGCTTTTCAGTTGATTTTTGTTGTCATTGAGCAGTGACCATGTCTTTTCCCCCTCATTATATCATATTTTCACTCAATACAACCCCCTCACATATCCCAGAACCCTTTTTTCACCCCCTGCTCATTGATTAACAGTAAAACAATTTGTATGGATTGGATTGCATGAGTCTAATACATTGTTGAGCCAAATCTATTTCATATTTTTAAGAGTTGTCATGTATGGTTATTTAAAAGACTATTTACTAATTTATCATGCATGCAAGATGAGTTTTTTCAGTCGAGGTAGCCATGGCCTAGGAAATAGAGGTAGAGGTAATTGGAACCGAGGCCCAAGAAGGCTCATGTTCTCCATACATTTTGACGCTAATTCACAAGAGATTGGCCAATTGTTTCATGTCGGATTCTTAAATTGGATTAGGTAGGGAATAGTCCAACCTAGGCCTGAAAGGCCTCCTTTCCAAGCCCCGCAAGTACCCAGTATCCCTTACCTCCTCATGTCTCATTACAACCTGAGGTTCCTGAAAATGATGGATGTGAGGAGATTGTCCACCTGGCAGTCTCCCAACATCATGGTTAGCCCAACTTGTCTTTGCCTGCTCCTCCATCGGTTAACCCCATTGCCCAAGTTGTCCCTGACCACACGCCAGTGAAATCCTCCCATGCTAGCAAGAGATTGAAAATTGAGGCTTGCCATGCCCTTGATAAAGGAAAATCCATTGTTGCCCCCTCCTCACCCTCCAATGGCTCTAACAAATCTGTGTCTTCCCGAATGCATTTGAGGGATGATTTTTCCCACGTGATCAATGAGATTAGACCTAAAGGCTCTGCACAACCAAAGGAAAATTCAGGGAAATCAAGAGGTGACATCATCAATCAAGCAAGGGTTGCATCAGAGACTGGGAAATATGGTTTTTGAGTTTTATTATATCTATTGTTTTATGACAGTTGACTTCAGGAATCTTTGGACAACATGTTTATTTTGGATATATGAGTATTAATTTTGAAATAATTTCAAATTTCATGAGTTTAAATTACCAAAAGTGAATATGTTGATGGGAGACACAAGGAGGTGTATTTTTCTTAACTAATGGTTATGGTATGATTGTTATGATTGTTATGAACTAAAGGGAGTCACAAGGGGTCCCACCTACTAGTTATTATTATTTATGACCTGTATTATAATTATTACTCTTCCCCCTAACTAAAGTTAGTTGAGTCTTTTAATTAACTTAACTAATGAATTGGTTCAACTTCTTCAACCAATTCTAACTTGTTAAAAGCAAAAGGAAAGGGATGAACAAGAGGAGGATAGAAGCAGAAGCATACAAAGGTTTGATCTTTGAGTTTATGTTGAGATAGTTCAATTTTCATTCATTCATATATTCATCACAAGCCTAATTCTCTTTTATGATAGCATGGTCTTATTGTAGACAACAATATTCAGGGCTGAATCAAATCATTTAGACACTTGTTTTTCAAAGGTGTTGATCTATCTTTGATAGTCTGTGTATACTTGTTTGTTTGTGAACTAGTTTTCATGACTGGCAAAGGCTATTGTGCATAGTCGAGTGGGTAGAAATTTGTAGCAAGTTGATCCAACATTTAGAGTTAAGTTTTGGTTTTCTACCAAAGGTCCTTTTGTATGTTCCATCGGGGATGTCTAAGTTTGACTTTGGTCCAAGATTTCTATATGAGATTTTGTAAAGAAAATGACTCTTTGGTGAATTGGAATGAAATAAAGGATTGCTTTATGTCTCATCTCTCTTGATTATCATCTTGGTGTCTTTACTTCTGTTCTTACATTTATTTCAGCAACTATTATATTCAGAAAATTACATAAAAAGTGAATTTCCAGCAAGCTTTTGTTGATAAAAGACTAGCCTAAGCACTTGTAATTAATACTTGTGAGTTAGGATGTTATTTTTGTTGGCTATAAACATAGAGTGATATTCCCGTCTATTTTGATTTAGCCCAGCAGAATCTGAAAATGCTTGAGTAAGATTATTTTATATCTTTTCCTCAACAACATGGATGCCACATGGTAGTACGGATACATTTGTCCAATAAAGAATTAAAACTTCAAAGGGCCATAACTTTTGATCTTGAGATTTTTTTTAGCAAACTTACAGTCGTTGGAAATCTCTTACATAGCAGAAAACGATGATGTACTCTTTAAAAGGATTCGAGGAGGTTTAGGAAAAGGGAAAATTTTATACCCCATCCATTAAAAGGGTACTCAGGGGGTTAGGTATGTTACATTGATGTTGAAATATGGAACGATAACTCTATGGTTGGATGGAACATTCATCCCAAGAAGCTAGTTGCATAATTGATTTAGAAGATAAGTGGTTTATCTGTTTTATGTGTTATATTATGAGCTTAATAGTTGTGCACTCACTCTGTGTTTAATAAAGATTTATAAGTTGTTGTGTTGAATTATTTAAATTTCATTATTGTTGATTTTTGTATGTTGTATATGAATTTAATCAATGGTATCAGACAATAGTTAAATCTATGTGAAATTCATAGTTGGTAAGCTACAGGAATGTAGTTAGATTTTATTTTTTAATTTATGTGTAATTTCACACGTAATGGACCTCATCTAGGCTGGGGATACGTTACATTATGGTATCAGAGATTCTAGTTCAAACAATGGGATTGTATGGGCTAGGATTGGTCCAAATTTGGGTGAAATTCATTGTTATATATTTTGGGTATGTGACATATTTGGGGAAATTAATAAATTATGGAGTGAAATACACATATTTCTTAGAGAATTTAGGTTGGAATTACCTCAGAACGCTCTTAGACATGATCAAGGATGACAATATGCAAATTTATAGAGTTAAAATTTGACTTGGAAGGTCAAAATTTATGTTTTAATGGCCACAGAAAAATTTGGGAAAAGTTTGATGGATCAACGGATGATATTGCTTTTGATTTCGAGATCAACAACCAAGATTCATTATACATCATGTTAAAATTCTTCTTAAGAATTTAAGTGTGTATAGAATTCTTTAACTTTAGTCTATTAAAACAATAAATGCATGCATAAGGATCACTGAAAGAAAGGCATCCAGAGTATACACGATATTTATCCTAGGAAAGCCTCGTGGGGGAGAAAACCTAGAAATGATTCTTCAATATAGTTTCTTCAACATGTACAATGTCTCTCTCAAGAGAGATATTCACCAAAACATAAGATCCACAAGAAACCCTAACCATAATAGAGTAGTGCACCACTAGACCAAGAGAGTCCTTCACCAGATAACCAAAACCCTTTACCGAGACACCCTTCCTTTGTAGTTGTGTCACTCCTTCTATGTCGTTGTGTCACTCTCTAAGACTTGTGCACTATGTGAGCGAGATAGTTGTGTGTGTCTCCAAATGAGGTGCTAGGCCTCTTATAAATACTAGTTCCCCCCCCCCACAGAAATTAGGTCAGGTCCAACCTGTCACTTTATTCTTCTAATTTACAATTGACTTGTCAAGGCACAATAGGGCCGACTTTTACAAAGGCACAAAAGGTCTGACTTAAAAAATATAATATAATAATTCTATTTAGGGTTTTTTCTTGGTAAAATAAAATATGGATATAATAACAATATCTTATGAAGGTACTCAAACTCCAAAACTCCCTCTTAGAAAGGAGTGTATTCTTCTAGCATGAGCATCATGACTGCTTCTGCTCTTTTGTACACTTGATCATTGACTTGTTGAATTTCCATGAATCTATATTCAAGAATTTTTTTAACCACATCAACATCCAGGGTCTCATCATCCATCCAAAATTTATTTCATCACGGGGATTTCACTTGCTAGGTCACACATAATCTAGCATCTAGTTCCATAATGAACTAGTAACCTCTAGTTGGCAAAACAGGAAACTGGTCCACAATGATCAGGAATCTAATCACAAGGATTAGGCGATGTAGTGCGCACACACTACCCATATATCTCAAGGCTAGGAAACACCTCCAACCACATAGTTTGTCCCACCTTCTTAAAATCTGGGTAACTGACCAGCCATGAAGGCATGGAATCTATTGACCTTGTGCAAGGTCATGATGACTAGTGCCACAGTCAGTAACTTTTCTTACTAGACTTTTTCACAGGAGTAGCAATCTGTGTACCAGGATTTATAACCGAGGTAACAGTAACTCAACATACCAGTATTTATCATTGGAGTAACCATATGCATTCTAGTCTTTATCACTGGGGTTGCAGTAACTCAATGTACCAGGATTTATCATTGGAGTATCCATATGCATACTAGGATTTATCACTAGGATAGCAGTAACTCGATGTACCAGGATTTTTCATTGGAGTATCCATATGCATACCTATATTTATCACTGTGGTAGGAGTAACTCAGTGTATCAGGATTTTTCACTGGATTATCCATCTGCGTACTAGGCTTTATCACTAGTGTAGCATTAAATCAGCGTACCTGGATTTTTCATTGGATTAGCCGTAATGTGCTCATGAATGACCACCTATAGCTTCTACCACGTGTTGAAGTTATTGCCTTGGATATCAATTGTAACTCATCACTCCCTCTTATTAGGGATGTCCTTTTGGACCACACCAAGCTTGTATCTGAATTACACAAACTTCACTCTTGACAGAGGCTTGGTCAACATGTCGGTTATTTTCTCATCTGTAGCGACATATTGAAGCTTCATTGCTCCCCTTTGTATCATATCTCTAAGGTAATGGTACCTGATCTCGATTTGCTTGGAATTTTCATGGAACACTAGATTCTTTGTCAAATTCACACAAATCCGATTGTCACACCAGATACAAGTTTCCTCTAACTCAAGATCAAACAATCCTGCAAGCAAATTCTGAAGCCACACTGCTTCACTACTAGTTGAACAAGATTCTATGTACTCTTCTTCAGTTGTACTGAGCACCACACTAGTCTTCTTCCTGTTGAACCATGGGATCATGGATGATCCCATACTGAAGAAACATCCATATGTACTCTTTTAATCTACAACATTATTGTCCCAATATGAATCAATAAATCCTTGCAGGCTTATCTCACGATATAAAGCACATCTGAGTCCATAATCAATTGTACCCTTCAGGTACCTCATCACATGTTTTCCTGAAACCAAGTGAACACTTCTAGGCTCAACCATATACTAACTCAACTTGTTCACTACAAAACATATATCTGGCCTTATGTTTGTTAAGTACATTAATGAACCAATCATTTGTCTATACATGGTGGCATCCACTATCTCTAAATATGTATCACTCAACAACTTCATATTTGTCACCATCGGTGTAGGCATGGCCTTGCAATCCATCATTATGAATCTCTTCAAAATATCAACATCATATTTTCCTTGGTTAAGGAAAATATCACTCGGCCTTTACCATACCTCTAGACCTAAGAAGTAATGCATCATTCCTAGGCATTTCATCTCGAACTTTGTAGCAAGATTCCTATTACTTTTAGTGATGAGCTTCTCATCTCCTATCAGAAATAGGTCATATACATATAACAGTAGTATCACTAGTTCACCATCCACAACCTTGAAGTATAGGTTGGAATCTTATTTACGCTTGGTAAATATCAATATCATCAAGAAGCTTTCAATTCTACCATACGATGTTTTGGTGCTTGCTTTAACCCATACAAACATTTATTCAATATGCACACATATGTCTAACTATCATGTGTCTTGAAACCTTGTGGCTACTCCACATACATTTCCTCTTCTATTACACCATTTAGAAAAAAATTCTCTATGTCCATATGGTGTACTTTCCACTTCTTTACTGTTGTTATCACAAGTATAGCTCTAATAGAAGTGTATCTTTCCATAGGAGAAAATTTATCCTCATAATCTATTCCTTCTTTCTGGGAGAAACCATGTGCCATGAATCTTTCCTTGTACTTCTCGATACTTCAATATACTGAATGCTTCATCTTGTAAATCCACTTGGAAATTACAATTGTCTTCTCTTTCAATCTTGGAACCACATCCCAAACATCATTCTTTACAATGGACTGGTACTCTTCAACCATGGCATCCTTCCATTCTTTCTTCTTTGTAGAATATTCATAATTGGTAGGCTCAACATCAATGATGTCACTTGGAAATGCCACATAGATAGAGTAAGGTTGTGGCCTCTTTCCTTCTCTGAAGGATCCATCTAGAGAACCATACTTCTCTGCATATTGAATTATTTCCTGAGCCCAAGTTGGTATTATCTTCTTAGTATTCATCTCTCGGGATGAATCTATAGGTCTCTGTGGTTCTTCCATCTCATGATATTATAATACAACATCATCACCTGCATCTATATCTGTAACTCTGGGAGCTTCAAGCTCCTCATCATGAACCTCATCTGAATGATGTTGTCTCAATCTACTAAAAGTTGTATCCTCGTCGAAGGTGACATATCTTCTAGTCTCAATATGACAGTGACCATGGATGTAAACTTTGTATTCCTTCAATGTATCATTGTATCCAAAAAATGTACCCTTCTTTCCTGAAGGGTCCAACTTCAATCTCTTGTACCGGGGACATGCAAATATACTGGACATCCAAATATCCTTAGGTGGATGACCTATGGCTTTTCACCTGTAAACATCTCTTATGGTATCTTGTTCCCAAGTAATTTGTGGGGACTTCTATTATTCACATATACAATGGTCATGGCTACCTCTTCCCATAGATGCATTGGTAGATATTGATCATGAATCATGGCCTTCATTGCTTCCATGATTGTATGTTTCTTTCTTTCTACCACACCATTCTATTGAGGATTGTAGGGAGTAGATATCTCCCTCTTAATTCCAACTTCCTTACAGAATGTATTGAATTCATCTAATGTGAATTCACGTCCATTATCTGATCTCAAAATATTTAACTTCTTTTCATACAAGTTGTCAACAAGTGCCTTGAAATCTTTGAACTTGTTGAAGACTTCATTTTTATCCTTCAAAAAGTAAATTCAATTTTTACATGAGAAATCACCAATAAATGAAACATAGTATGCATACATGTTGAGTGAAGTAGTTGGAAATGGTCCACACATGTCTGAATGTATAATGTCCAAGACTCCCTTAACTTTGTTATCACTGCTTGGAAATCATTTCTTCATGTTCTTTCCTTGTGCACATCCCTTTCATATTCCTTCATGTAAACATGTCACCATCTTTCTCAAGATCAGTAGGGCTTTGTAATGTATATGAGAAAACCTCCCATGCCATAGTTCACTTGGAGTAATTGTACTATGTAATAAAGCTGAAATAGAATGTCCTTTTAACTTGTATAATCCTCCCTCTTGTACCCCAATCACTACGGAATCACCAATAGGTTTTCCTCTAGGCCACATGAGGACTTAACCATCGATGAAAGAAACTCTTAATCCTTTCTCATCTAAAGCTAAGATAGAAAGGAGATTCTTCTTCAAAACATGTACATACAACACATCTTTCATATTCATCGGCTTTCCAGAGTCTAAATTGTGGGATGCTTCTCCTACTCCTTTAATGAGATATTGATAGTCATCACCTAGATTCACCTTGTGAGGTGAATATTTCTAAACTAGATATGAGAGATATTCTGATACAGACCCCCCCCCAACCTCTACCTTGGCAGGGTTAGTTGACCTCCCAGTCAAGGATCGTTCAATATATCTACGAGATGGATCATCTCTTTGATTCCCTGCTGGAATCCGACGAACAAATCCACAGGTCCTTTTGTGAAACTCTACCTGCACCCTAAGCACCAAGTGAGAGCCTCACCTCCACATGACCACAGGTTGTGAAAACATGCCTACACAAAAAGAACGTCATGATTTCGCATGTTAGGACTTTGCGAATGAGCCAACCCTGACTCCCCAACTCTCGAAATGCCTAAAAAGAGCTTAAAGTTTCCTAGCTCCTCCCCTGGCCTCCTTCCATGTGACCATTCATCATGACCCGGGGTTCAACTCTCTAGTGTGTCGTGATTTCTCGTATTGAAAATTCCCGATGTCAATTACCTCTGTTCTCCCGACTCCCGAAATGCAAAAATTTTGGAGCTCCCAATCTGATGATCATGATTCTTCCATGATCTGATGGCTTAGATCGCATCGAGGTTTCGCGTATCAAGATTTCATGATTTCGTGTATCACAAGTCGAAAGACTTTCCACCTCCTTTCTCCCAATCCCTAAAATGTCGATATTTTTCCTAGACAATCAACAGTCCAGATCGCTTCTTGACCAACGGTTTCGATATAATTGTGAATTTGTGTTTCGCGAGTTTCGCAAACTTGCCCTTTGACCTCTTCAAGTCACGAGTCATCGAAATGTTGATCGGTTGCCATGTGTCCCTTATGATGTATGGTTCTGATGATGTCGGAACTTCACCTATCGCAAAGTTGGCTCTCCTCCTGCACGCTCTAAAGGAATAAACCTCATGCACTTCCTCTAGATCCAATGGTTGTTGTTCCACGCGCTTCAAGATCCGACGGCTCGGATCTGTTTCTCTTGCACACTCTCCTGTGTACGTGAAGTTCAATGGTCTAGATCTTCCCTCTACAGCTTATCCGATGGCTATTATGCTCCTCGTCTTGAGATTAGGCACCTTTCTTCCCAAACTTGGAATATTTCGATGCTTCAAAGGCCTCGACCCTTTTCTTCCTCTGCAAACCCTGTGACCTTAGGTCTCACCTGTGTTCTGGAAACGCTATCCCTCCTGATATTTGGGGCTCATAATAAGTCCACTCCTCCATGCTCCTTGTTCTATCTCTCCTGAGCTTTGTCTTGCTATGAAACATCGAAGGGTTCCTCGAAACTTTGTGACTCCTTGCAGGGTCCTTACGCATTGTTGTGTTATTCTTCCTGAGCTTAGTCTGAGGCTTGGACTTCGAAGTGTCTCGGCATGTTGATCCTTTCTATTGGAACTTTGTGTGCAAAGGCACTATTCCTGCTGAGTTTACGCACTCAAAATAGTTTGCTTCTCTACACACTCCTTGTGCTCAATCGGCCTTCAACTAGATATGTTTCAACACTTCATCTGAGTGTTGGCCTGGTGTACTCCTTGCACAGGTCTTCCTCTAGAGTGTTCAGCAACTCTATCTCCTTGAGATTCAACTTCCTAGACCTCAAGGGTCTCTTACCCTTCTGTCCCTCAAAGAGATGCAAGTGCCCTCTTGGCAACTTCTGCTCAAGCACACCTTGATGAGCCTACAGAGTGTTCAGCAACTCTGTAAGTGTCTTCCTACGACACTTCCCTTATCTTTGAACTCAAAATAGATTTCTTCTTGTGCACCCTCTGTACTCACTCAATTCCCTCCTGGCAGAGCTTCACTGAATCTTTAGTGACTATGTCTCTCTCTGTGCCTTCCTCTGCACAGTCTTCACCCCCAAAGTATTCAGTAAATATGAGGCTTCTCTCTCGATCCTGGCTCATAGATTCCTTAGCACTTTGTCATACACTCCTCGCATTTAGCCATAAAGAACCCAGACTGAAATCAGAAAACTCACAGATAGAGAATTCTATCCATCCCTACAGATGGAACCTATCCATACACATCTACAGCATATGCATATAAACACATAAAATACATTCATCAAATGCACAAACACGCACAAAGAATCTCATGCAGGAAAAACTACTCTTTGTATTAATCTCAGAATGCTTGTTTACAACATGTTCAAGCTCGGACTGCAACAGAGTCTTGACTCTCCTCTCTTCTCTCCAATCTATCCTCAAACCTATATTCCTCTCCTCTCTAATGAATCAAGATATTTTCTACAAAAGAGGCTCCTCGAGCTCTTCCCTCCAAGATACCTACTCTCATTAATTTACATTGAATTACAATCAATGGTTGTCTATTCTGAATTGGATCTAGATCTTACTAGCCTGTCAACCATTAAGGGAGACACCATCTCTTTCCTGCACAATGACATGGCTTTGTCTCTTCCATCCTTACAAACATTAAATTATAATTTGAAATTTGAAATGAGGGTTGACGCCTCTCTCTCTCCTTGAATGCGGGTTGAACGTGTTGGCTAGTTGGTGCATTACTAACGTGAATCGATGCTCTTGCATCAAACTCCACTGCTGCAAAAAATTCATGAGCTCCTTCTCATGATCTTCCCAGCTCTACTATTGAAAAACACCTGGATCCAAAACTATATTCTAGAGTTGTCCATCTACTCCACTACTTTGTTGCTATTGCTGCTCATGTCCTACTTCTATGGCAAGATTCCTTCTGCTCAGCTTCTCCTTGTTGGTAGTCTCATGTGCTGACCTCAACATCAACCTTCTGATTTCTTCTATCTCCCTGTCTATATGTTCCAATGGTTGGCTCTCTGGAAGTCTTCTCTCCTACACTTCCTTCGTTGTAATGGGTGGATCAACTCGATCCCCCTTGTTGTTTTCATCTCCCCTTGTGGAAATAAGTCACCACTCTGTTGCAAAATCCAATTCTTCAATCTCTTCTTAACTGACTTGTTGCTCAGTCACTTCCTCTGGCAGACTAGCTTCTGCCATTTCTCTTGTTGGTTCAACTCCAGCTTCCTCCAGCTGCTTCCCAGACTAGAATTCTGATTCATCTTCTGTTGCATGCCTCAGTGCTACATTCATCATCTGTTCATATTCCTCACTGAAATTCCTGAGAAATTTTGTCGAATGCCCTTCTCCCACGATCTACATGATTGTCTTCTCATGGGAGTCATCTACTGGATCTGGATGGTTCAACCAATCCTCTAGCATCTCTAACTCCTTCTCCCATGGAATGAGCAACCCAACTGTGTGCTCTTATTCTACTGGGGAAAACATTAGCATATGATCCATTTCTTCTTCCTCTATGACAGTCTCTATTGATTGTCCTTCTTCTATTGTTGCATCTGAAACACATGCTTTGGCCTCAACTGGGCTTCTTGGTAGGAATATCTCAATTCCCCCAATGATCATAATAATCCTATGATCCTCATCTGTCAACATTCCTTGCTGATCCAAACTCACCTCTAAGTTCATGAGACTATCAGAAAGTCTCATCTCCTCTCCCTTTCCCACCTAGAAATCTGGGATTTCTTCTCTGCTCTCCTGACAGCTCATGAGATCAACTGATCTCTCTCCATTGCCCACCTGGCAACTTGGAATTTATTCACTACCTACCTAGCAGTCTCTGAGACCCTTCTCTGATCTCTTTTGCTCATCATCACTGAG
This sequence comes from Picea abies, assembly GCA_900067695.1. Classification (NCBI taxonomy): domain Eukaryota; kingdom Viridiplantae; phylum Streptophyta; class Pinopsida; order Pinales; family Pinaceae; genus Picea; species Picea abies. The sequence continues at coordinate 4,874 of CBVK0105301172.1, read as the reverse complement.
ACTCTTCCCAGTTTATGTCTCACATATGTGAACCATCTCCTCTTCACCTTTGAGGCTTTCAACATACCTCAGCCACATTCTCAACAACCTTTGTTGTCCTCTAGCCAACAATTTCTGAATGGACCACTTCACATTATTTTTCATGGGCCACTCATACACCCAATGCACCTTTGTATCTTGTTGCATTTTAAATGCAAGCTTCTCCATCTGTGCTCTTATCCCACTGAGATCTTTGTCTATCTCAACCTTGTTTTTCTATTGGTGGTCTTCTCTTGGACCACGTTCATGGCCTTCATTAGCCATCTTCTCTTTCTCTACCTACCCTCTTGGAAATTTTATTGTTCACTCTGCAACCAAGAGCATTTCCATCCTTTTCCTACAACTCACCTGGTTGTCAATTGACTGTTGCACATCTACAAACAATCACCACAAAGAATCAACGCCCTGTCTTCCTCCAGCTTTTGATACCACTTGATGCTATCGAACTATATCTTGTTTACACTACCTCGCTCTACCTGAAATATACAGATAGGAAGTGCCTCTGATACCACTTTGATGCAGACCCCCTACCTCTAACTCGACAGGGTTCGTTGACCTCCCGGTCCAGGATCGTTCAATCTAATGGATCAACTCTTTGATTCTCTGCTAGAATCCAACAAACAAATCCACAGGTCCTTTTGTGAAACTATGTCTGCACCCTAAGCACCAAGTGTGAGCCTCACCTCCACACGACCATGGGTTGTGATCGCACACCTACACAAAAGGCGCATCATGATTTCGCGTGTCAGGACTTTACGAGTGAGCCAACCCTGACTCCCCGACTCCCGAAATGTCAAAAAGAGCTTAGCATTCCCTAGATCCTCCCCTGGCCTCCATCCATGTGACCATTCATCATGACCTGGGGCTCAACTCTCTAGCGCATCGGGATTTCACGTATCGGGAATTCCCGATGCGAATTTCCTCTGTTCTCCTGACTCTCGAAATGTCGAAATTTTGGAGCTCCTAGTATGACGGTCCTAATTCTTCCACGATCTGATGGCTCAGATCGCGTTAGGGTTTTGCGTATTAGGATTTCGTAATTTCGCATATCGCGAAGTTGAAAGACTTTCCACCTTCATTCTCCCAATCCCCGAAATGTCGAAGTGTCGATATTTTCCCTGGACAATCAACGTTCCATATCTCTCCTTGATCAACGGTTACGATCTAATCGTGAATTTTCATTTCATGAGTTTCACAAACTTTCCCTTTGACCTCTTCAAGTCATGATTCAGTGAAATGTTGATCGGCTACCATGTGTCCCTTCCGATGATGTCGAGACTTCATGTATCGCAAAGTTGTCTCTCCTCTTGCACACTTTAAAGGACTAAACCTCGTGCACTTCTTCCAGATACAATGGTTGATGTTCCACATGCTTCCAGATCCGACGACTTAGATTTGTTTCTCTTGCATGCTCTCCTATGTGCCTGGACATGAAGTTCAATGGTCCAGATCTTCCCTCTGTAGCTTATCTGACGGTTGTTGTGCTCCTCCTCCTGATCTTAGGCACCTTTCTTCCCATACTTGGAAGATTTTGATGCTTCAAAGGCCTCTACCCTTTGCTTCCTCTGCAAACCCTATGACCTTAGGTCTCACCTGCATTTTGGAAATGCTATCCCTCCTGAGCTTTGGGACTCAGAATAATTCCACTCCTGCACACTCCTTGTGCTATCTCTCCTGAGATTTGGCTTGCTCTGAAACCTTGAAGGGTTCCTCGAACCTCTGTGACTCCTTGAAGGGTCCTTGCGCATTGTTGTGCTATCCTTCCTGAGCTTAGTCTAAGGCTTGGACTTCGAATTGTATCATCCTACTGCTCTTTTCTGTTGGAACTTTGTGTGCAAAGGCACTATTCCTCCTGAACTTACGAACTCGAAATAGTTCACTTCTCTGCACACTACTTGTGCTCGACCAAAATTCAACTGGTTTTCTTTCAACACTTCATCTGAGTGTTTTCCTGGTGCACTCCTTGCACAATTCTTCTTCTAGAGTGTTCAGAAACTATGTCTCCTTGAGCTTCAACTACTCGGACCTCAAGGGTCTATGTCCCTTCTGTCCCTCGAAGAGATGCAAGTGTCCTCTTGGAAACTTCCGCTCAAGCACACCTTGTTGAGCTTATAGAGTGTTCAGGAACTCTATAAGTGTCTTCCTACAACACTTCCATTATCTCTGAACTTGAAATAGAGTTCTTCTTGTGCACCCTATGTACTCTCTCAATGCCCTACTAGAAGAGCTTCATAGAATCTTCAGTGACTCTGTCTCTCTCTATGCCTTCCTCTGCATGGTATTCACCTCCAGAGTATTCAGTAACTCTGAGGCTTCTCTCTTGAGCCTATGATTCCTCTGGTGTGCCCTCCTAGCATGTTCTTTCCTGAATTCAACATAGAACTCAGAAGTGCACTCTTTTCAATGGCTCACAGAATCCTCTGCACTCTTTCATGAACTCCTCACATTTAGCCACAAAGAACCCAAACTAAATTCAGAAAACTTGCAGATAGAGAATTCTATATATCCCTACATATGGAACCTATCCATACACATCTACAACATATGCTATAAACACATAAAAGACATTAATCAAATGCAAAAACACGCACAAAGAATCTCATGCAGGAAAAATTGTTCTTTGTATTAATCTCAAAATGCATGTTTACAATATGTTCAAGCTCGGACTACAACATAGTCTCGGCTCTCCTCTCTTCTCTCCAATATATCCTCTAATCTATCTACCTCTCCTCTCTTCTCTCCAATATATCCTCTAATATATCTGCCTCTCCTCTCTTCTCTCCAATATATCCTCTAATCTATCTGCCTCTCCTCTCTAATGAATCTAGATACAAATATCGTTTCTACAAAAGGGGATCCTCGAGCTCTTCCTTCCAAGCTGCCTACTCTCATTAATTTACATTGAATTACAATCAATGGCTATCTAGTCTGCATCAGATCTAGATCTTACCAGTCTATCAACCATTAAAGGAGACACCAACTCTTTCATGCACAATGGCATGGCTTTGTCTCTTCCAACCTTGCAAACATTAAATTATAATTTGAAATTTGAAATGAGGGTTGATGCCTCTCTCTCTCCTTAAATGCGCGTTGAACGTTCTGGTTGGTTGGAGCATTGTTGACGTGAAGCGATGCTCCTTCATCATATTCCTTATAACTAGTCATGTGCTTAGAAGCACCATTATCAATAATCCATGTGCCACTTCCATGAGTGATTGCACTTGTAAGAGTTGAGATCAAAACATATTCTTCATTTGAGCTTTCTTATTTTGTTTTCTCATGATCATGTTCATCATCTTTTGCGGTGTGAGCATGATATCTTTTATACTTTCCTTTTCTAACGTGACCTTTGGAGTTGGGAAAGTTTATGGCAATGTGTCCCATCTTCTGAAAAATGAATCATGTGTAACTTGAGAATTCCTTCTTGAACTTGTGATTATTTTGTAATCCATGAGGTTTCTTATGTGATTGAACTTCCTTCTTTCTCTTTCCTTTCCTAGTATGTGATGCTAGGGATTGATTTTCTTCATCACCTAGTTTCTCTTCTCTTTCTACCAATCTAGCTTCCTCCTAAGTACAATCCTCCCATAATCTAATAATTCATGTTAGCCTTATTATTGAACATATACCTTGAATGAATGATTCCCAAGATATTGGGAGACCATTCAATGTAGTCATCACCAACTATGATTCTTCGATTGTGTCTCCAATGGCTTCTAGTTGTTCTTTGATATGAGAAACTCTTGTGAAGTATGATTGGATAGTTTCTGAACTTTGCATCTTCACATTTTTTAGTTGTTTTCTCAAGGTCTTATTTTGGTTGATATTCTTTCCTTCACACAATCAGGATAAGGCATCAAAAATTTTCTTGGGAGTTGCCAATGATGAGATAGGGGGATTAAATGATCCTTGGTAGAATCAACAATGATTCCCTTTGCCTTCACTAGGTTCCTTTTGTAATTTTCTTTGGACTCATATTCATCATGTTCTAGAAATTCTTCTTTTACAAAATCTTCTAGAATGAGCATCACTTTGTACTTCCATGCTCGTAAGTTATCAACACCTTCAAGCTTCTCATCAAGCTTGGTATTGGGTGTCATCCTGTGCTTGAACAATACAATAAAAGGATAAAAAAATTCAAATAAAGGTTTTGTACTTACCAGAGAGTGTTATCCCAAGGTGACCAGTTACAGCTTCAATTATGCAGCTGTCAAAACGTATTAGACTAGGGTTTATGAGGAAACCCTAATTTTCCAAAATATGAATTTTGGAATTTTGTTCTGAGGGAAAGGTGATCCCTCCTAGGGAGATTTCCTTAGTGGTCTTATTTTGACCAACGTCCTTCAAAAAGTGGGTGAAAACCCCTCCTAGGGTTTTGTGCAATTGTAGGAAGTTGCAATTGTTGCAACAGTTGAAGTTTACAAAAAAAAATCAAACTAAGAATCTAATACCAAGGAAAGATGCGCTAGGGTTAGGAGAGTATCCATGTGGTCTTAGATTCCCCAGAAATCTCTTATAAACTTTGCAAATGGATTATTTCAGGACATCTATGATACTATGTTAAAATTCTTCTTAAGAAGTTAAGTGTGTATAGTATTCTTTAACTTTAGTCTATTAAAAAAATAATTGCATGCATAAGGATCACTGAAAGAAATACATCCAAAATATACACAAGATTTATCCTGGGAAACCCTCGTGGGGAAGAAAACCCTACAAAGCTTCTTCAATATAGTTTCGTCAACAAGTACAATGTATCTCTCAAGAGATATCTTCACCAAAATAGAAGATTGATCCAGGTGGATATCAGGGGCCACCCACATTTTCCAAATGGCTCA
>CBVK0105275159.1:0-12529 GCA_900067695.1 Picea abies | reverse complement strand
AAAGGGAAATTATACGATCAAGAAGAATACAATTCTCTCCTCGCCCAATGTAGAATTGATCATTCCAAGTTTGAAGGCCTGGAAGAGAACCTGTAGGGACCAAGTCTGGTGGAATTTTTGACCGTACACTTTGAGATTTTAAATCAGTTTAAGACAGTAAAGATCGGGTTGTTGACTATGAATTATGCTACTTGCATCGATCTGGGTATCCCGATAAAAAAAATAATGGATTACGAGATTCCTTCTGACTTATAGTGGAAGGAGATCGTGTAGTTGGGCAAGACAAAGTACAATATTCCAGGGACCAACAAATAGCCTCCAGGTGTCACCTGATTGGCGAGCTCGACAAAAGATCAGAGAAAGACATATGGAAAGGACAAAAAGAGAGTAGTTGGAGGAATCAACCGTTAGTTTATGAAACATTTTAGTTTAATCATTGTAAATCGGTTCACGTGCCGAGATTGTCAGTTGAAATTATTATAGTCAGTTTTAGAAGCTGAAATGTTTTGGTTTCAACCATTGTAATCAAATTGTATAAGTACTAGAAATTCTGAATGAATTAATGTTGGCAGAAGTGCAATGTCACCTTTTTGTTGTTTTTGAACTCAATTGTAATTTTCTGGAGCTGAATTGAATACATATGCAAAAGCTTTTGAAGTCTCTTTGAAAAGATTCTAATGGTGGTGATATGAGTTTTGTCTCATTTCTTTGTATGTATTTCCCGTGTTCTTTCATTCCATTCATACTTTCTTCTGTTTAAATTGGAGAGTTAAAGGCCCAAAACTCATCTAACGATGCTCTTGGCATAAGCAATTTAAACCGTGTAATTTGTTCTTAGCTAATTCAGAATTCATTTCAGTAATGCTCTGATGCAGTTATTTGTTTATTCATTTCAGTAATGCTCTGATGCAGTTATTTGTTTTCTCCTTCCTCTTACACCTTGCTTAAATACAATTTACGACTCAGATTCATTGCCTCATTTAGCCTTTATCCTCTGGAGAATTCTATCGACCAATCATTGTTTTCATTCACTTTCAAAATTTCGACTCCATAGCCCTGAGTGTCCCTCCCCTTCCTAGCCAACAAATTCATAAAAACCCCCCAAAACAAACCAAATCTAGCCACCGATTGCTAAAGAAATATCAAGTGACATGAGAGAGCCCTCTCTGAGTTGGGCAAGCTAGTTGCTAGCTCTAATGTAGGTTGAAACAATTACCTCTATCATTTGTCTCTCAGCTGGACGAAATTTACAGAGTGTTAATAGAATGAATAAAATACAATTAAATAATAAAAGGTGTTGCATAAATTAAAGAGAGAAGATGAATTAGGTTAAAAATGCAAAGCGATGCATAAATTAAAGTGAGAAGAAAAATTAGGTTAAAAAAAAATTCAAAGGAGGAGGAGAGATCGAGCAAAGAAGTGTAAAGCCATGAAGTTGGGTCGGGGGAGGAAAATAGGAAAGGTGGAAGGGAGAGAAGGATCAATAACTCAAAAGAGGATGCCTAATGGTCTAGGTGATGTATGGTGGGATTCCAAGATTGGATTAACTTGTAGCCATCTTCACGATTAAAGTTATTGGGATGTTTTTCTATTTTAAGGGCTTCACGAATGAGACGAGAAGAGTAATGAGGGGTAGAGACTAGAATTTTTGTTTTTTCAAAGGAGATAAGGTGTTTGGAGTTATGAGAGTGTTCAACAATAGTTGATTTGGAGATTCGGTTATAAGTGGTATCAGCTATGTTCTCTTTAAGTCGAGCTTTAAATATTCTACTGGTTTGACCTATGTAAGACTTCCCACGGGAGCAAGGAAAGGAATTTGGTAAACTACTAGGCCAAGCATCGAGTCAGATTTATCTTTAGCAGTTCGAAAGAGTTGTTTTAGGGTTTTGTATGGCTTGAAAATGATTTTGATGTTCTTCTTGAATAGGAGCTTCGAGATATGGTTGGTAATTCCTTGGATATAAGGTAGAGAGATGATAGCACAAGGAGGGGATGAGGGTTGTTGAATTTTTATATGAGATGATTATATAGATTTTATTATTACAATGATGAATGTGCCAAATATATAGAGAACCTAAAGGCACATATAGTGACCATCCATGAAAGGATGCTTCTCTAATAATTATAATAACTAGTTATTATTATTATTATATATATACTAATAATATTTATTAATAATTAATAATTATAATATTAATTATTAATCTAGAAGAATGTATGCCCGATGCTGCCCAAACATCAACACTTCCTCTCAATGAGGGAGACATTCTACATTATGCCAAGATTGTCTATGAAGTATACAAACTTTTCCCTAGACTCATGACACATGTTCTGTCAATCTTCAGAGATGTCTTTCTTCCACCTGACTGTGAGGGGGAACTCCCTATATGGCTCTCCCTCTGAGCCAACTGACTCTCTTTGAGATCAAGCTCACTCTAGGTCCGCATCTCGAGTCTTCTATCACTCCTAGTCAAATCAACATGACTAAGGATAAAGACTACACATGGGCCATTCACCACTAGCAAAGCCCTGTGAGTGAATGTGTTATTCTCCCTTGGTCAAATTAACATGACCAATATCTGGGAATCTCTTCTTGATGATTCCAACTTCAACACTCCTTCTCAGTGAGGGAGACATTCTGCATCAAGCCAATATTATTGATTTCGAACTCATAGGCCAAACCCCTCTTACACTTGTCAATGATACTTTGTTGATGCATTCATCTCCGACATGCACCCAATTGATGTATACTTCTCCCCACATGCACTTCTAGTTAGTATATATTTCTCCAACTTGGAGTAGGCATGTGATAGTACCTTGAGTCTATAAGACTGTGCCTCAACCATTCATCACTATCCAAGTCAACATGGATAATATTGTGAGTGAATGTATCATTCTCCTCATCCAAGTCAGCATGGCCACTCTGGGAGGATGTTTTCCCGATGCTAATAGTTGTAGAACATCAATTCCTTGTGACATTCTCCTTAGCCAAGTAAACATGGACACTCTGGGAGAATTTCTTCCCGATGCTACATCTCAAGTCTCTATCACTCCTTATCAAATTAGCATGACTAAGGATAAGACTATGCTTGGGCCATTCACAACTAGCCAAATCAACATGGCCCCATGAGTGAATGTATCATCCTCACTTGGTCAAATCAACATGATCAATCTGGGAGGATGTCTTCCCGATGCTGCCGAAGTCAACCTGGTCCATTCACCACTAGCGTAATTAGTATGGCTCTGAGAGTGAATGTATCATTCTCCCTTGGTCAAATCTACATGACCAATCTGGGAGAATGTTTGTCCAATGCCATAGCTCACAAAAACTGATGTTGTCATGTACCAATTCATGAGTTGGTCATCCCAACAATGTGTATAGACCTCTCTCTCGAACACCAATCATTGTTGCAAAGTCTATACTCGAGACCTTAGGCCATAGAAGAACCCGTCCATTCACAAATGCAACATTATAGCCTTTATCCTCCAATATTGAGGTAGAAAGCGGGTTCTTCTTTAGCCCTGGTACATACAACACATCTCGTATATGAAGAATATCCCCGGACTCTAGTTGGAATGAAGTTGTCCCAACTCCTCTTACTGCATACTTGGCATTATCACCAAGTTCTACTTGCAATGCTGACTCCCTCTTTCCTTGAAGCCTCCTGGTCCAAAACAACTACTGCCACACCAATTATGATTTTATTCCATATGTCTTGAAGGATCTCCACTCTTTTCACCTCAATATGCACACAATCAAAAATCAATTATCATGTTATAAATATTCACACAAAAAGCAAGCTATCTCTCTCATTTTTCTGGGACCTCCTGTGAGGGAGTCAAGCTCAGTCCCGCTATGATACCATGTTGAATATTTATATGAGATGACCAGATAGATTTTATTATTACAATGATGAATGTGCCAAATATATAGAGAACCTAAAGTCACACATGGTGATTATCCATGAAAGGATGCTTCTCTAATAATTATAATAATTATTTATTATTATTATTAATAACTAATAATTACATTATTAATAATTAATAATTATATTATTAATTATTAATCTGGGAGAATGTATTCATGATGCTGCCTAAACATAAAAAAGGGTGAGGTGGTTTTAGGTTTAGGGTTGCAGGCTGAGTGGAAAGCGTGGGTGATTTTGTAGAGAGAGTAGCCATTGGACAAAGGGGTTTTGGTTAGGTGGTCCTTTTCCTTGACGAGAAATTGAGGGGAAGAGTTACAGATGGCCCGAGTAACCAAGGTTTTCAGGACAATGGATTTTTGAGTTGGATGATGGCGGGAGCTAGCATTGATGTATCTATTAGTGTGATTTTTCTTCCTACAGACTTGGTGGGAGATGGATCCATTAGGAAGATGAGAGATAAGGACATCTAGAAAGGAAATATAATTGTCTTTTTGGGTTTCCATAAGGAATTATATGTGGGGGTGAAGGTTTCTAAGATGATTGAAGGATGGCGGTAAGGGTGGCTGGGCCATAAGGCCAGATGTAAAAAGTATCGTCTACAAACCAAAACTAGCATTTAGGTTTGAGATGAAAGCTACTTAAGGATGAATATTCAAAATGTTCCATGAAAATATTGGCTACCATTGGGAATAAGGATGACCTCATGGTTGTGCATTCAGTCTGTTCATAGAAAACCCCTTTGAAGGTAAAGAAAGTTGAGGAGAGGAAAATCTTGATGATGTCCAAAGTTTTGTGGTCTACCAGGTTGGATAACAAGGTTAAGGCTTCTGGGACTGGAATTTTGATGAAAAGGAAAACACGTCAAATATGACCATAATGTTTTGTTCATTGAGATGCAGATTCTAGGTTTTATCAATGAATTCGGCATAAGAGGGGGGCTCCTATGGCACTCACTATTCTAAGGGGAATGTCTTTTTTATGGATTTTGGGTTGCCCATAGAACCTCGGGGTTTGGGGGTTATGGGGGATGAGACACTTTTGGGTAGAAGGATCCAAAGAAGAGGATTTGATGGCTTTGGTAACCAGGTTAGTAATGGTGGTAATAGAATTTTTGTTAATCATTTTGTAGGTGGAGGAGAAAAGGTTAAATAATTTAGAGTCGTAGTCGGAGGTATTCATAATGACCGTAGCATTACCTTTGTCGTCTTTGAGGATAAGGATGTCAAGGTTATCATTAAGTCAACAAATTGAGGAGAATTATTCTTTAATTAGGTTAGGTTTAGGAGGTTTAGATAGATGGAGGATTCTTCCACATTCTTGTCTAATTTCTTCAACTTCATGAATCAAAAGGGTATGGGTAATGGATTCAATGGAGTAGATTATGTCTTTGATCGGGATGTGCCTAGGAGATAGGGAGAAATTAAATCATTTTTCTAGAATATGGAGGGTAGGAGAATCTAAAATAAGGGAGGATGAATTAATAACAGTGGATAGAGGTTAGTTGTAGGGTGGGGGGAGAGTGTGAGGGTTGTTATTAATATTAGCAATGACAAGGCTTCGAAAATCACTTTCCCTCAACGGTCACTTGCTTTCCCAATTTATAAATATGAAGCTCGACACTATTTTCTAATATTCAATCTTTTATGTCTCTGATGATGGGTGGAGTGTCCACTCGAAACGTTGGGCGTTTCGAAACCTCTTACATAGTTTACACTTAGAAAAATTCTCTAGTATATTTGCTTTTTGTGTAATTGTTTCAGGTTAAACAAATTACAGAGGCCACCAACAAATTCTTGTCTTCAATGGTTTCTTCACAAGTGTTTTTTATTTGATTCTTTCCATTGGGTATAGAAATTGATCACATTCTTTAGATATTTCTACTACATTTTGTTGTTGATATGTTATTTGTTTTATTTATTTTTTGGTATATTAAGATCTAAATGAATGTCCATCCATTTATAAAAGTAAGTTTATTTGTTTTTTACCCATTTTTGTCTATGATATAGAACAACCACTAGAGATGCAAGTTTTCTCACCCTTGCTACAGATTTTCTACGAATTTAGTTGATGGATCAACTTCTCAACTTCTCAGGGGTGCAACTTTTGCATACAATATTTGTTTGGGGTATTTAGTAGCTTGTTGGAAAGATCTAATCGAAAAGTACAATTTTTGGTCAGGATTGGTAATACCATGGCAACCCTCGACCCTTGAATGGCTAAAAAAATTGTTCAGGGCCTCAAAATGGACCCAGAAGTTTAGGACTCGAAAATCATAACAAAAATGTCCAAGATGGAGAACCATGATGAGTCAGTGGAAGAGGTGGGTGGCCATCAGTATCCACCTAGATAAATGTTTCCTTAGAGAGTATATCTATTTTTGAGTTGAATTCCCTAAAGATGTGTGTAAAGGAAATGAACTCAAAACAAGTTTTTACCTTCAAAACTATATTCATAATAGGTCCTACGCCATGCTGGTGATCTCACACTTTCCCTTTTCCAAGTGCATCAAAGACATAGAGCCACCCAACACTTGTATCAAATTTAAACCTTTATGTATATCTGTTTTCAAAAAACATCATTGACAATGTATTTGAGAGTGAAATAAAAATGCAAACTCAAATGAAGGATCTTCGAGGCTCCACAAATAGGGTACCTTGACTAGTCCCATTAAAGAAAAAGCCCAATAAAAAGAAAATTCCAATACCAAATTCTTTTGGAGTCTAACTACCTTATGAGAAGATTCATTTCATGAGAATATTCCTTCCAATGCTCTATATAAGACAATTTAATACTACTACTACTAATAATAATCTAATTTTAAGGTCACCATCAAGCCACACACCAAATTGGTGTATGAGACCCCCTTGTTTGTGGGACAAGGGACCCCTGAGCGCAAGGATTTGACTGCTAAATTACACTGAGGTTTACATGCCCTACCCCCTCTAGATTTTAACTTGTGACCTCTTAGAAGGAAACACAAGTTCTTAACATGTTATAAGAAGCTTGGACAATTATAAATTCATTCCCCTCAAAAATCATTTTATTCCTAATTAATGAGAAAATCCAAATCACAAAGCAAAGTTAATATTTATGGACAAAGTTCCATAAACTCCCATAGCTCTATGGTGCTATTCAGGCGACATGGAGATCATGTTTCACATGTTATCTGGGACAACGAAGCCTCGGTGTGTCAGGGCAGATCAAATCTGTATGTTACAATAACCATAATAATTCTTTTTTAATAGCGTATCAGTCGTATGAGCATGAAAGACTGGGATGGTACACCACAGAGATAATAAGCCTCAAATTTGCATCTATACAAGAGGGACGAAGTCCGAAGGTCAGGCGCGTTTTTCCTGGAGAGTCCAGCATAACAAAATGGGATTTTGATATTCCATTTTGCAGGGCCATGATTCACAATCACAAGGATAAAAAATACAAGTTTTGTTAATTAGAAGAGTACATGCTATTGTTTATAATATCAGATCTACCAGGTTTATGTCTTAAAAATCTAATCCGGGAAATATGGACATGATAATGTATGAGGAAATTCCTTGGAGTGAAAATGGAAGTTTAGGAATTCCATTGAGAATTTATTCCAAAGTCAACAGAGAACTGCAAAAAGAAATATTTCTTAATATAGAGATCAAGTGAATTATGCAATTATTTAGAAGAAACAGAATATTAATTATTGAATATTTTTTTAGGATTATTAATTATTAAATAAGTTTTTAAGATTTTGATAAACAATCTAAATTTCTATACTAATTATTAAATATTTATATATTATATTATGTCTCTTGTCCCATAAACAATAAGTATCAAATACCAATTTGATGCCTTACTTGACTTTGATGTTAAATTAATAATAATAATAATTATTATTATTATTATACACATAAAACAAAAAAAAAAAAAAAAAAAAAATAAAATAGAATAGAATTGCTTCAAAAAGAGACCATTGCAAGGAAGTATGCCCCCTTTCCCTCACGCTTCGCAAGGAAGTTCAAATACCAATTTGATGCCTTACTTGACTTTGATGTTAAATTAATAATAATAATAATTATTATTATTATTATACACATAAAACAAAAAAAAAAAAAAAAAAAAAAAAAAAAATAAAATAGAATAGAATTGCTTCAAAAAGAGACCATTGCAAGGAAGTATGCCCCCTTTCCCTCACGCTTTGCAAGGAAGTATGCCCCCTTTCCTCAAAATCATTTGACGGCCACCCTTCCATTGCACACTTAATACAAGTAGGACCAAACTTGGGAGTTAGTTCAATAACTTCTATTTAATGATAATTAAATTAAAACAAAAAACAAATCGTAGATTTTAATTTTGTTTAATATATTAGTAATTTGGAAGAAGTCCATTTTCTAAGTATCACAAATTAAATTGGAATTATGGTGTTCAAAAAAGAATCAATGAATTCTACAAAATTTATATTGGTCTTTATAACAATTGCAAAGCTTAAGAATTTAGTTTTTGGAAAGAAAATGTTGTCTTAATACCCTTGTTACTATAGTGATTCTATAGGGTTATGAACTAATTCTACGAAAATTTGAGGAAAATCGAATAAATTAGGAAACATGTGATTATATGCTTAATGTATAAGCATAAGCTAATTGACATTAATAATGAAAGTCTTCCTAACACTATTTTAAACATAAGCCAAATTCACTCAAAGCTTAAAAGAGGTTGGATTAGAGATGCATACTTTCTTAGTTAAACCATTGGGGAATATGACACTGACAACAAGATAGTTAGTTTATTACAAATAAATCATTAGCCTCAACTTAGAACATCCAAACCATCCTTCTATTATTACATTTAAAAAAATAAAATAAAATTATGAAGATAAAACAATTTTCCACTTGCTTCAAAGCTAAATAAGAAGTTGAAAAAATTTAATAGCTTTTACTACTATTTTATGGGTAAGTGCAAGAAGTTCATGGCTGAAAAAGTGGCAAGTCATGCAGTACGAACGTGCACTCGAAAGAACGTGCATGTGTTCCTAAATCCTTAGGTTTGGAGGCGGCTAAACCTCCACGATGTAAATGTGTTGAACCTGCACATAATTGATCTAACTAGAAAATACTATACACATTTGCAGAGAGAAATTGAGAAAGAAGAAGTTAATAGCTTTTACTACTATTTTATGGGTAAGTGCAAGAAGTTCATGGCTGAAAAAGTGGCAAGTCATGCAGTACGAACGTGCACTCGAAAGAACGTGCATGTGTTCCTAAATCCTTAGGTTTGGAGGCAGCTAAACCTCCACGATGTAAATGTGTTGAACCTGCACATAATTGATCTAGCTAGAAAATACTATACACATTTGCAGAGAGAAATTGAGAAAGAAGAAGGAGAGAAAGAATGGAAGAATTCTCATTAACCGTAATGAATAATGAATAATTTACACATGATATACTTTGTATAACTCAATGAATGTGCACTAGAGGAGAACCAATGCACCATAGTGGTGGTCTAGAGTGATTTGGACACACACCAACAATTACGGGAGTGAATTGTCACCTATTCTAGTCTCTAAGGTAGTTACAGGAGTGAACTGCCACCTAGCTGAGTTAACTAGTCAACCATTATTCAGTTAACTGACTTAACAGAGTGTAGTGAGGAGTAGATCAAGGAATCAAAGGTAATGCGCCAATCTAGTGATGATCCCAAGGCAAGTGCGCATTATCATGGTGATGATCCCAATGTTGGATGGTGATAAAACCAATGCAACATCTAGACTCAACTCAATTAGTCAAACTAAAGTGTCAACTGAAGAGACTATTCTCCAAGTATAATATTCTCTCCTAAAAAATAGGAGACTGGATAAATGACTAATAATGACTAATAAACAAGGAAAACACTTAGGAAAAAGAAATCCTAGGTGTGTGTGAAGTAACTCCAACACCCCCCTTGAACATCACTATGGTGAAAATAAGGAATGGGTCCCGATAACGAGGCCATGTTAGGTACCCAAATACAAAATATACACTGAAATAAAGTGAGGAAAGAGGTAAAACCTCATGGGAAAAAAACCCTGTCAAGGTACAATGTATGTAAAAAGAAGAACTACAGTTTTTAGGAAACTATGTCCCTCAATCCAATATGACTTCACAGAGAATGGAACTTTTGCTCAGTGAAGGTCCTGGTGAATATTTCTTTCGTCTGTTCTACTGAAGGACATAACTGTAGGTCAATGATCCCCTCATGTACTAAGTCTCGGATGTAGTGCATGTGGATCTCTATGTGCTTCGTCCGTTGCCTCTAAACTGGATCTCTGCACAACTTTAGAGTGCTTTGGTTGTCACAACAAATGACGATTGGCCGATGCAACTGAATTCCCAAATTGATGAGAAAATGTTGTAGCCACATAGCGTGACTGGTTATGTTAACTACCCCTCTGTACTCTGCCTCACTTGAATATAGAGAAATGACAACTTGCTTCTTTCTCGACCAATAGATAGGCCCGTAACCAAGACTGAGTGAGTAACCAGATGTGGACTTGAGATCAGTGATATTGCTAGCCCAATTAGAATCAGTAAACCCGATGAGATCTAATGTAGAGTTTACTTCATAATGAATCCAAAAGGTGATGTTGCCCTGTACATATCAAAGGATATGCTTTGCAGACTTCCAATGTAGCTCATGTGGCTCCTGCATGAACCTGGAAACTGCACCAACTGCATAGGAGAGGTCTGGTCTGGAGTGTGTGAGATATTCATGCTCCCCACTAGTTTTTTGTACAATGTATTTTCAACTAGTGGAGTCTCCCCGCCATCCTCAAGTTTGACTCCTGATAGGAAATGAGTCAGAGTAGACTTGCAGTCTGTCATGTGAAATCTCTCAAGGAGATCTCGTGCATACTTGGCTTGAGACAGTTTGATGCCTGATGCATCCTGATTGATCTCGAGTCCAAGGAAGAAGTGTATTAGACCCATGTCCATCATCAAAAACCTGTCATGTAGAATCCTCTTATCTGCAACAATCGTAGAAGTCGAGCAACTGGTGATCAACAAATCATCAACATACAGAACTAAGAGTAGAAGTGAATCCTCCATCCTGAGCATGTAGACATTTGGGTCTAATTTATAACGTACAAATTTCTATGACAATAGGTAGGAGTCCATCTTGGCATACCATGCCCTTGAAGCCTGCTTGAGGCCATAAAGGGACTTCTTCAATCGACAGACCAAAGACGAGTCCTGCATAAATCCCTGGGGTTGCTCCATATAGATCTCTTCAGAGAGATCACCGTGAAGAAATCCATTCATCACGTCCATTTGATGGACTTCCCATCCCTTGGCTGCCGCAATGGAAAGTGCCAATCGTATGGAATCCATATTTGCTACTAGAGTGAAGGTCTCATCATAGTCAATACCATGCACCTGCTGAAAGCCTTTGGAAACAAGCCCGACTTTGTATCTACTAATATGTCCATTCGATGTGCTCTTGGTTCTGTAGACCCATCTGCATCTGACAAGTTTCCTCCCAGAAGGAAGGGGAACCAGATCCTAGGTCTCGTTCTCGAGGAGGGATTTGTACTCCTCCTGCATGGTGGATTCCCAAAAGAGATTTCTAGCAGCCTCGCCATAAGATTGTGGATTTGAAGACTAAACCAAGAAAATATTCCTAGAGGAAAATGGTTCAGTGGTAGTGAGTACAATAGAAGGCTCCTCGAAATAAGATCGAGTCCTCCTAGTATCGACTGGATCACCAACGAGATCCCCTACATCCTGAAGAGTAGTATATGCCCACTTGGGCCTGGTATAAGAGACAGCCTACATCCTGAAGAGTAGTATATGCCCACTTGGGCCTCTGCTCTGGCTCTTCAACTGCATCTGGATTCTCTGACTCTGTATCTGACTGTACTGACTCTGAATCTGAATCATCTGAGTTCTATGAATCCAAACTCTCATCTGAAGAAGAGTCGACATGTGCATTCTCATCATCTCAGATAGGTGGACGAATGAAGGTGTTTGCATGCGATTGTTGAGGTACATGTAGGACACTTTCCTCGAATTGGACACTACGCTCAATGATGAGTCGACCTGAGGAAAGATCAATAAGCCTATATTCCTTCACACAGTCAGGGTATTCAACAAAAATACATTGAGTTCTTTGTGGATCAAGTTCCTTCCTCTTTTCACAGGGAATCTGGGCCCATGCACATGAACCAAAAATGTGAAAGTGGGTCACTTCTGGTTTGAGGTCACTCCAAGCCTCATATGGGGTCTTATCCTTGACATATCTACGGGGAGATCTGTTTTGGATGTATGTTGCAAAATTAAGTGTTTTGGCTCAGTCTCTGTGGTAGTGACTTTGCATGTAGCATGCAAGATGCCATCTCCTTTAGAGATTTGTTTTTCCTCTCAACAACTCCATTTTGTTGTGGAGTATAGGGAAATGTGTGTTGCAACTAAATCCTTTCCTCATGGAAACGATTATGGATCTCATGATTGACATACTCTCCCCCATTATCAGTTTGGAGGACTTTGATTTTCTTTCTGGACCATGTCTCAACCAAGGCTTTGAAATCTTTGAGGTGTTGAAAGACCTCATATTTTTTCTTGAGAAAGTAGATCCATGTA